>JANPXK010000474.1:0-32643 GCA_024704745.1 Rosa lucieae
TAAACCCATCCCAAACTCACCCTAATACCCTTACAACACGTCAAGGAAAAGCATATCAAAAAGTAAACCCAAAACCCAGAAACTGGCCATACCAGACATCCAATGAAACAGGGATAAGGGTCAGGGTACCAACCTTAATGGAGTCTCCGGTGAGATAGTGAGCGCTTATCCTCGACGCAGGAGGTCGTTGTCTCTCCAGGTATGGTAACTCCACGAAATCGCCGCAGTTTTCTTCTCGAATCTCAGGCGACCAGAGCTTGAAGACGAAGAGTAAGTTTGAAGCTTTAGCAAAATGTCAAATCTCGCTAAACTTCCCCCCTCCTTTTATGTCAATATCAAACGGTTCCTGGCCGTCCACTAAAAAACGACATCAAATACCAGCAGTACACGTGTCCCACGATTCCACTTACTCTCCGGATTAACCGAGGCGTTGCCTCGGTTACAAAACCCATCATTGCTTAGCATTAATGGCAGGGAGACGGCTAGGCGGATGCCTCCACACGCTAACCCTCTATGGGTTAGCCATGTGTCGACCACCATCAGACAAGGCGTTTGATGGAAGTCACCACTTGGAAAGAAGACGTCATTCTTCGAAGCCCCCGCTGAGCGAAAACCCGCTAGCGGAACTTCTCACTTATCACCTTCCAAGTGTCGAAGCCCCCGCTGAGTGAAACCCCGCTAGCGGAACTTCTCACCTATCACCTTCCAAGTGTCGAAGCCCCCGCTGAGCGAAACCCCGCTAGCGGAACTTCTCACCTATCACCTTCCAAGTGTTGAAGTCCCCACTGAGCGAAACCCCGCTAGCGAAACTTCTCACTTATCACTTTCCAAGTGTCGAAATCTCCGCTGAGCGAAACCCCACTAGCGGAACTTCTCACCTATCACCTTCCATGTAACGTCCCGAACCTAAATTTACCGGTTTACTAGTCATTTGGACGGTAAACAGCCTTTACTTTCACTTTTACTTTCGGTTTAGTACTTTTAGTGGCCCTAAAAGTTGATTTTTTTTGTTCGGGTCAAAATTTGAGGAAAGGTTCTTCATGGAAGTTGTAGAGGACGTTAAACCGAGCGCGTGCATATGTGGTGCGTAAAAATCGGACTTAGTATGCGAAAGTTATGGCCAAAAATGTGAAGTTACTGTTCATGGTAACTTTTGATAAAATGGAAAGTTACCCGGGTAGGTTTCCATTCCGGAAACCACCCCAGCTCTTTCTCTCTCCTCTCCCCCGAGCTCTCTCTTCTCCGGTTCGGTCTCCTCTCACCCCTCCGATTTCCGGCGATTCCGGCCACCACAGGGCGTGCCACCGGTCACCAGAGGAGCGCCTCCTCCCTCCGAGCACCTCAGCAGCCTTGGTTTTCCACGATTTGGCGGGAAACCACGGATCGAAGCCTAAACCACTCCGGCTGCGTTTGGGACTTTTGCCGATTCCCGACGATTCCGGCCACCTCCGGTCCCCATTTCGTCGTCGAAGGTTTGGTTTTTATCACTGATCATTTCCCCTATGGTCTTGTAACGCGATTTGAAGTGTAGTGGCCGGATCGAATTAGGGTTCTTGAAATTTTCTGGGTTTGTGTCTTGGATTGATTTCGACTGTTTCTAGTTGTTATTTGGGATTGTTGTAGTTGAGAAGTTGAATCAGTGTGTTGAGTAGGTGCTGCTGCCAAAGTTTGGTGGATTGGGGGCTGTGGGCTGGTGTGGGGGCGGCGGTGCCGCCATTGTGGGCGGCGGTTAGCGGCGGCTAGGGAAGCTTTTAATTTCATTTTCTGGCTAGTTAAATTCTATAATTATCATAGAGCATCTATGTGAAGTTTGGTGAATTTTATGGAGGAGTTTGGAGGAGTTTGGAATGTTTTGTGATTTTCGAAGTTTGGAGTTTTGTGGGGGAATTGTGGGAAATCCGGCCGTCGGATTTCCCTCGTCTTCAATATGAATATGTAATTGAGGAATTGGATGGAATTGTGGGAAGAGATTTGGGGTGGAATTTGAGAAGTATTAGAGATAGAGATTTTAGGTTCGTTTAGGTTCGTAATTATTTTATCGGATTGCTGTTTACAGAAATTTAATTGTACAGGGCAATGTTGCGAGCTACGGCTAGCTAATAAGGAACTCGTTTTGTGGTCGCCCAATAGTACTGTGAGTGGACTTTTATTTTCAAAGAATGATGCATGCATTTATTTAATAAGTTCCGAGATTATAAGTTATTTATCAATTTACTTTCTCGAGCATATGGTCATTTCGGAAACGGTTTTGGTTAATTGATTTACTTGAAGATTTTATGGCGTGCGGGGTCACGTCATTGGATTACGCTTGTCTTCTCTTATTTATTTATTTCCGATATGATTTCCGGATTTATACTATTTATATATATTTTATTCGGTGATTGAGATTTTTATGAGATTTTCGAAGGATTTCGATGAAGATAATCTTTATACTTATTTATTTCCATTTATTTTGAAATTTGAGGTTATCTTGGCGTGTGGGACACGTCATTGGAAATTCTTTTACGAGAGATGGGGAAGCCTTATGTATTTATGGATTTACTCGGTTTTCGGATTTTCTGTTGCCATACTTTGGGTGACTATTATCATTGCTAGCATTGATCTTCCGCCTTTGTGGCGAGGTGATGGGATCACCGAAGCCCTCCGCCTTTGTGGCGCTGGTTACTGTCTCTGTGACAGTAATTCTGAAGCCCAGTATCCTATCGCTACACTTAGTGGCGTAAGGGTATATTACGGGAGTAATGGGAGTACTTTAGCCTGGGAGGCTATCACCCGAGCCTGGGAGGCTTACTCGTATGGTTATCGTCTTCCCCTACTCTTTATATTATTTTCGACTAGCGGGGCTAGTCCGATTTATTTTAGCCAGCGGGGCTGGTTCTATTTCGTTGAGTATCGGAGTTTCCACCTTTTCTTTTATTCGATTGTGACTAGCGGGGCTAGTCGGCTTTCATGAGTGGAACTCCTCTTGTTTTATTTTCATTAATCCTTGCATGCATCGGGAATTTTTTTTAAGAAATAAATGTGGGAAAGTATAAAATCCATTTGGTTTAAATTTGTTTATTTTTGTCCACTCACACTAACGTTTTTATATACTTTTCCCCTGGGCCCTTCGGTTTCAAATGCCCAGTTTGCAGGCGTTATTAGTTGAGGTCGGGCGTACGTGGTTCGAGGCATAGTTGACGAATAGCTTCCGCACTTCTTTGTTTGGCTCTGATCTATTGTGGGTTACTGTTTTGGGTAGTCCACTTTAGGGGTGACTCGACCAGTTCTCGGTAGAGTTATCACTAAGGTGGGCCCCGCAGGGCCACCTCGGATTTCAGAGTGAAATTCGGGGCGGGTCCTGTCATTCCAAGTGTCGAAGCCCCCGCTGAGCGAAACCCCGCTAGCGAAACTTCTCACTTATCACCTTCCAAGTGTCGAAATCTCCGCTGAGCAAATCCCTTCTAGCGGAACTTCCACTAATCAACTTGCAAGAGGCAGCCTTTGCTACACGCAACACTGTCGGTAGAGCTCCCTCTCCATCTTGCAAACCTCGTACTTTGCTGAGCGCAACACCGCTCAATAAGATACCGCTAAGCAGGTCTACGCGACGCTGTTTCCTGCTACAACAGGCGGGGGGTATCCGCCAAACGACGAATCCTGAGGCTACGCCTCACTCTGACAACGACGGCCACGCTACGTTACAGTCAGATCGTCCCTACGGGACACGGGGACTTGTCAACAGTCTACGACGGCCCTGATCAGGTACGTTGACCCCCGTCACTTGGGTACTAAGATTGGGCTCGCTACCCAACACCCTCTGCTCCGTGCAGCTCCCCCTCACCAAACAATTTGCCGACCATCCGGAGGTCCGTCTTGGCTGGGGAGTGGGGGACTCCCTGGCGGGCCTAGCAGGGGCCCACCCAAAAGGGCATAAAACGTTTGCTCAGTAAATCCATGGTTGACAACGCACTGACGCTAATTATGCTTTTGCAAGTCTAGCGGAAATAACGCTTCACACAGCCGATCAACTCCCCAACCAAGATTGCCCTCCTTGACTGGGGACTTGGGGGACTTGTACCTACATGTGCCAGAACAAGCATAATTAGTTGTAATGAGCCACGCTCATTGTACCGCCAGAGGTACCGACTCTCACCAAAGGAGTGACCTACGAAGGCACAGCCAGGCGGGCTACCACCTGAGCCCTGGATTGCCCCCAAATCACCACTGACGGGCCGTCACTCGCAGTGCCAAGATAGCATCAGAAGCTCCAGATGCTGGGAATCAAAGCACATCAGTCCCACATCGAAAACAAGAAGAAGATTAACCTCCTCCTCACTTATAAAAGGTTCTCTCCTCTCTCCTCATTAATTACGCATTTACTACTCATTAATTGTTATGATGCCTATACGTGTTGACTGACTTAGGCATCGGAGAAGTGAAGACCGCCCAACGCAGTCTCCCTCTGATGCCCTGTCTCTCATGTGACAGCTAGCGGAGGCCATCAAATCTTCAGAGTAGAGGTCCGCCCACCGGACCAGCGTTAAACGAAAGATCGACTACCGCCAGACTTTGAGCATTAACAGTTGGGTTGGCCCCTACTGGGCATGCGAGGATGAAAGCTCACCCCTACAACAGTGTGCAGGTTTTGAGCATGTGGTCGGGAAGCATATAGGAGAGGCACATGGCCCGGCTTGGCGTATTGCTCTTTGTCTTTACTAAAGTACGGTTTTAGGTCCATTATCGGATTTCGAAGTAACTTATTTATTTACTTTCTTACAAAAAAATTTCGGGAGACCCGTAACCCTGGGGCGCGTCTCCCATGCTTGTAGTTGCTTAGTGATTTGTTTTATTTTCCAAATTGAGCTCCGATTGCAAGCCCAAAACTCTTAGCCCATTTCAAATTCCCCTTTTGAAAATGTGTTGCTTGGTTGCTAGAACGACTTGTCCAAGAAAGTGTTTTGTAAACCAATAGTTTGAACCCAAAAGGCCTTGCGATTTCGAGTTGATGAGTTATCGGGATGTCATTCGTGACATGTCGGTTTCTCATTGGCTTGGGGTCGCGGCGCTGTGGGACCCCTCTCTCGGGTTACCACAGTCCCCTCCCATGGTGACATTGTGGCTAGGCCCATGGCTCCCCTCCCATGATTTGTTTTATTTTCCAAATTGAGCTCCAATTGCAAGCCCAAAACTCTTAGCCCATTTCAAATTCCGCTTTTGAAAATGTGTTGCTTGGTTGCTAGAATGACTTGTCCAAGAAAGTGTTTTGTAAACCAATAGTTTGAACCCAAAAGGCCTTGCGATTTCGAGTTGATGAGTTATCGGGATGTCATTCGTGACATGTCGGTTTCTCATTGGCTCTGGGTCGCGGCGCTGTGGGACCCCTCTCTCGGGTTACCACAGTCCCCTCCCATGGTGACGTTGTGGCTAGGCCCACGGCTCCTGCCAGGAAGCGTGGGAGGCCCAACGGTTCGTTGGATTCTCGCCCAAGAAAGAAAGTGAGTTTGACACAAAATAATCCATTAATCATCGATGTAAATAATCTATCTCATAAGAATATTCCGGATTATGGTTATGTCTAAGAGACATCATTGGGGGATGCTCCAATGTTAGAACCAATTCCAGAGAATAGGGAGATCTCCATGAATTACACTAGTGTACATGAAATGATGGATAGAAATTCTATTATTATTGATGATGTGTTTGCATATCATGTTGCAAAAGGAATTATAGAATATGATGATATCGAACCTCTCTCTGTCGAAGAATGTCAACGAAGAGCGGATTGGCATAAATGGAAAGATACAATCCAGGCTGAATTAGATTCACTAGCAAAGAGACACGTCTTTGGGCCTATAACACAGACACCCCCAGAGATAAAGTCGTGTTGTCCATAAATGGGTCTTTGTTAGAAAGCGTAATGAGAAAAATGAGGTGGTTAGATATAAAGCCCACAATCGACTACGAGGAGACATATTCTCCCTTAATGGACATTATAACGTTCTGCTACCTTGTAAGTTTGATAGTTTCCGAAAAACTTGACATGCAGCTTATGGATGTGGTTACAGCATATATCTATGAGGATCTAGATTTAGATATATATATATATATATATGAAGGTTTCAGATGGACTTCAATTACCCAAATCAAGTGGCTCTAAACCATGGAACGCATTTTCAATAAGATTAAAACGCTCACTATATGGATTAAAACAATCCGGACAGATGTGGTATAATCGTCTAAGTAACTACTTGATTGGGAATGGATACATTAACAATGAAATATGCCCATGCGTGTTCATTAAAAGAACAAGTTCCGGATTTGCAATTGTAGCAGTTTATGTCGATAACATGAACCTAATTGGAACTCTAGATGAGTTAAAGGAAACTGCTAAATACTTGAAATCCGAATTTGAGATGAAAGATCTTGGGAAAACACAGTTTTACACTACTACAAAAATCGAAACACACAACTCATCACACAACAAAACAAAAATCTGTTATTGTGTGTTAACACAAACTCTATCATACAACTATACAAATCTGTTTCTGTTGTGTGAATGTAAGCAAATTGAAAACTTTTTTTTAGGAAGATATTACACAACTGAGTTTAGAATTGTCTATTGTGTAAATGTGAGGCCTATAATTGAGGGAAATGAGCACATAATTCCCTCCCAGAACAAGCTCACCAGAATGGAATTTGAACTATCACACAACAGTTTTTTTTAATCTGTTGTACAACGAAGTGTTGTATGAACTTTGAGAAATCCTACTTGGTACACCTAGTGTAAGATACACAAATTTGTACAACAGATTATCATGGTTATGTTATCTGAGCATGGAAGCAAGTTGCACAGCGAGGCAAAGTTTCAATTTGATGAAACCTATGTAGGCACAGGTGGCAAAATTTCCCTCCCAACCTACTTTGTTATTATGTACTCACACAACAGTGCTTTATTTATCTGTTGTCGGAGAAACTTGAGATAAATTGAAGTTTCCCACCAAACAACTTAATTGAAACCTTTGTCCCCGTTTACTCCCACCAAACCCAACGACCACTGTGACTCCTTCCAAAACAGCCCCATTTGCTCCCTCCAACCAGCAACCCATAAGCTCGAAATCAAAACCTAGCCAACCACACGTTCTCTTCAGCCTAGAAATCAAACCCAATTGCTGCGAATTTCTTGAAACCCTAGACATCAAAGTGGGGAGAATATTTGCTCCGGCGTATGTGGGTTTTGTTTTGGCTTCATTTTAGTCAAACCCTATATTGGATTGGTTTGTGAGTACAACAGATTAAGGGTTTCGGTTTCCGCTTCCCACATGCCTAAGCGCGATATCTGCCAGGTACGAGGTCGTTTCAGTCCTCTCTCAACAGATAGCCTGGACTCTTGACCAGAGTGCTCTCTCTCGTGAACCCAGTCTCTCAGTCCTCTCTCGTGAACCCCCCCCCCCTCTCTCTCTCTCTCTCTCTCTCTCTCTCTCTCTCCGACAAAAGGTTTGTTTACAGAAATTGAAATGGGTTATGGGTCTGTCATTGCGAGTAATTGTGATTAGATTTAGGGTTCTGCATCTGCTTAGATTGGGGATTTCTTCTGCATCTCTGTGATTGGGGCTTTGTCTCGACTTGAGATTTAGGGTTTGTTCTACATCCCCAATTACCACTCCAAATATTCGGCTAGGAACAACACTCCGGCCTCCCTCTATGGCGCCCATCGTTGACCTCAATATTTACATCTACGACGAGCGCGAGATCGACAGCCTCAGGACCTTGTTGTTCGGCAGGGATGGCGCCATTGACTCCAACTCTTGCTTGAAAGGCCAGTGGGGCACTTAGGTAAACATTTGTTATCTGCTAGTTCAATTGCGGTAATTTTGAATAATTTAGTTTTGCAACTATGGACGAATTGTTGTTTGTTTTTACTGTTAGTTCAATTAAGGATTGATTGGTGAAATTGAATTTTAAGTTTATTTGTAGAGATTCATTACTGAGAAGAGTGTGTATATTTGGTTTATGCAGGTTTGAATTTGGTTTATCCGAAATTTTGAAATGGAAGAGTGTTTATATTAGGATCAGTAAAGTACGAACTCCGTCTGGAATGATATTAAGTTAGATGCTTGAAGCTCTATTATGTAAAGCTTGACATATGATGTATTCTGATTTCCCAAAGTTCAGATATGGGACAGGTGTGGGGATGGGGATATGGAGGTGAAGGGCAGCTTGGTGTCCTCCCCTCATCTTATACCTTGTATTAAGTCCTCTTCTTATGGGATCATGAATTCAGAGGAACATAGTTTTAGAGCACCTAGATTTTGTGTGTTTTGGATTTTGAAGCCTTGTATATGCATTTGGAGATTCATAATATTCTTTTTGTTTCTTAACATGCAGCAGATGGAAATACCAAAAATATCTTTGTGATATATAGGGATCAGGTATAGGGCATCTTTGATCATTCTTGCCTAAATCATATATCTCTATTTATTAAGTATTTTTAGTCAGCAAAATTTAACTATTTAAACTCTGAGACAATGTATCCTAATTTAATGTGGCTTTCAGTGTTATAATGAACTGAATTTTCATTTTACAGATTTTAAATGCATTATTGAAGGTTTTAGCAAGTCAATACCTTTCTCTATACTAATACAAACCATTACTAGTAGGTCGTGTATTAGCAGTTTCCCTTCTTGTTCTCAACTTCCATCAATGATTGTAGTGAACTAGTGATGAACAAAGAAGATAATTTTGGTTCTTTATTTTTCTTAGGCATAGGAACTTGTCTTGGAAAAAAAAATTATTTTTATTTAGTTTTTCTCTACTCAATGAGCAGGTTGTTAAAGCTTCAGATTCACAAACCATAAGGTTGAGTTTCTCCGACCTATATGTAGCCAATAAACTTATAGAGAGTTTGACGTAGACCGACTGGTCTTTAAGGTAGGATTAGATCTTTGTTTGAAATGCACATTTACCCTCATGATCTTGTCTTTCATGTAGTTACATTTCCCAAATTTTCTAAAGTTTTATATGTTCTAGTTTATCTGGACAGGCCTCATACCAGCAGTCTCGTGAATGCCTTCAGAAAGAACTTGAAGGATGCTGGTTTGATCATATCCCAGAGGTCATGAGAAATGAATGAGCAGGCTATAAAGCAGATACTTTGGTCATATCTCAGTTATTTAGATATGGATGCATCATTTGTTTCTTTTGGGGATAGTGTTGGTATCATTGTCTCTTAAATTTTTTTGTCCTTATCTTTTCTTCCAATGATTGTTTACAAAAGTCAACCTACAAGAATGTAGTAGGAACAATACTAATTTTATCGTTTTATGTTTCTAACATCTTGGTTGGTCTTCACATGGTCCTCTATAGACCATGGGGTTTGCACTTGCTAATATTCGAAAACAAGATCTCATGCCCATACTATAGAATGTATTTGTTTGTTAACTCTATTTCTAAAACCAGCTTGGATCATTAGATGGTGGAGGGACAATAGACTCTTAACAATCCTCTTAAAAAATTCAGAGGGCTGCAATTGCAGGATATGAACTTGTGCTCTCTCTGATATCATCTTAAAAGTTCAAGTTGTTAAGATGTGGGTCAATACTTTGTTACTATAACATTGACAACTGCTTCTTCCTGGAAAAAAAAAACAAAAAGTATACGAAAAAGACATGATTTATTTGATATTTTATATGGACAACTTACTACATGCATCTAATTAGCTTATCTCGGAAGAAGCAGATGATGCAGTCAATAAGGATTGAGTATCTTTCTGGTCTTGATCTATGTTTTTACTTCAAATTGTTGTGAGAGGAGCTTTAGTTTCTGTTTTTTTTTTTTTTTACTTTCAAATTTCATTGAATATTGATGATCTTATCATCTTGTTTACAAGACAGAATTCTAGTAGATGCTGTTGAGAAGTACAATGGCAAAAACTGGAAAAGGATCGGTGTGTATCCGCATCAGACTCTATTCATTTCACATTAACATTATGCTTTGCTTTTGAAGCTGCAATTATGACTAATTTCTTAAATAAAAAGTGCAAGATGTTTGGTTTTTTTGTCTTAGTTATGTCTGAGCTCGGAGGATGTTGTGTAGGCCTATGTTGATTTAACAAACTTATAAATTCCTTGCAGTTGAATGTGTTCGTGGCAGAACAGATGTTCAGTGCCTCCACCTCTGGCAGAAACTCATCTCACTTGATCTTGTTAAAGGATTTTGGTATAAAGAGGTGAGTTAAGTTCATATTATCTCTCTTAAAAGCAATGTTTCTGCTAGTAATTGTAATAAATCATTGTGACTAAATTTTATGCTGCAACTTGCAGGAAGATGATCTAATAATTAAGTTAGTTGCAAAGTAGGGGAGCAAGAAATGGTCTGAAATAGCAAAGTCCTTGCCAGGCCGTATAGGCAAGCAATGGCGAGAGAGGTACATCCTATTCTCTCTTCCAACTTATGGTGAATCAATTGAAGTTTGTTTCAATGCTTATAAAATTGTATATGGCCGGTGAATCAATTGAAGTTTGTTTGATGTATCAAAATGGCTTAATTCATGTTATTTCGGCATCTTATAGCAGAAAATGATGCAAAAAATGAAGAGGTTGATATTGAGGAGCTCATCAAAGCAGTTGCAGATCAGCTGGCAAAGTAATCTTCAGTGGAACAACAGTTGGAATGACTTATAGGAATGATTTTATATCATCTTTTGATTCATGTGTAGCTAGCTAGGAATGATTTCTTGTTTGGTACATTATCTAGTTACTTGAATGTATGGATATTTGAGGAATGGTAATTGAATAATATGGATTAGAGTACTATTTTTGTGGTAATTACTATCCAATATTCAGTGATACAACATAATACAAAACAATGTGTTTAAAAGAGTTCAAAATTAAGGCTCCTCCTACCACAGTCATTGGTCATAAGCCAATTTGATTACAATTTCACACAACAGCTAACCAAATATAGTAGTTGTGTGCACTAACAACCAACAACAAAAGAAAACAAAATTTTGTTGTCTGAGATCTATAACACACAATAAAAACAAAATTTTATCTGTTGTCTGAATGTATCAACAGACAAGAGAGATAATTTCATTTTAATTGTGTGTTACTTATCTCAGACAACATAAAAAGAATTATAGTTGTTGTATGTTATTAATCTCAGACAACAGAAAAAGAATTATAACTGTTATGTGTTATGAATCTCAGACAACAGCTATAATTCTTTTTGGGAAAATCGTTCAAACAGTGTCTGAACTTTTCCAGACTATTAATTTTCATACCTATACTTTGAAAAACATCAAAATGGTACCTGACGATTTAAGCCCGACCCAATTTATGTATCTAGCAGCAGTAAAGCCGTCAACTATCCGTTAAATTTAGAGGGGTAAAATTGGTACTTCTGATTTTTTTTTTTTTTTTTTGGAGTTGACCCCCTTCTTCCAGCTGCTTTCGAACTCTCTTCTTTCTCTCTCTCTCTCTCTGATTGATTGATTCACTTCACAATAGTGCTCTTTAGGGGAAGAAAGAAAGAAGAACAAGAAATTGATTTTGATGCAGAGTGGGGTTTTATAATCAGCAACATGCGAAGCCAGCCGAAGGAGGAGCGAGTGTGAAGGCCAAGATTAGGAAGCTGGAGAAGTTCGTCTCCACCTCACGCGCCACCTGCGACATCGACAACCCATTCTCCACCCCCCACCACCCCATCCTCATTACTCACCAACACCAGCAACATCGCGGAAGATTGAATGACCCAGAACCCCCCGCTCAAACTTGACTCCATGCGAGGCATAGTGTGGCTAGACAGGACCGTAGCCAATCACAGTGGCGAGGGGCTCCCGCCGGTTAAGATCTTCTATTTCAGATCCATGACGTCAGCCATCGTCTTCTTCTTGAAGTCAATTCTGCTTCGTGAACTCTCATACTCGACGATTTCGGCAACATCCCTTGCAAGTGGCTTACAAGGCCGGCTCGGATCTCCCCTGTTCTGTGGGGTGTGGTGTTTGGGGCTCCCGGATTAGACTCAGTTGTTTGGTACAAGGATGTTTATGGCTTCGAAATACAGCAGCAGCCAGAGGACGAGGACAAGGACAATTTAATCAAGAAGATGGTCTCTCTAATTCTCTCTCTCTGATCGGAGCTGTGTGGATTGACATATTCATGAAGCAGTGGGGATGGGATTGTTGCGTTGGGAAGAAGAAGAAGAGTGGTGGAGTCGGGTTTGGGCTTTGCGACTTGGGATTGGTGCTCCGGCCACTGGATATGGTTAGATCAATGAAGAGTTTTGGCTTTTTTGTTGAAGAATCCAATTGTCAAGGATTTGTTATTGTTGTTGATTTATGGGGTTGAAAAGAACTGGTTTTAGATCAAAGAGTTGAAATAGATGTACATGTGTTCCTTCTCCAATTAATAGTAAGAAATTTTGTGGCTGGAAATCTAGAATGAAGGAGGAGAGAGCTGAGACTGCAAAACACTAGAAGGAAGATGATAGAATGGTCAAAGAAAAAGTGTTTTTTAAACTAAATGATATATATAATTTTTGTTTGCCACATGCTAATACCATTCCAGTATCCTAGTGGTTGGGGCTTTCATTTGCACATGTGTTGGAATGAGTTCGAGTCTCCACAACCTAAAGTTTGGAGTTTAGTTTGGATTTTCATTGTTTTAAAATTGATTTACTATACCAAAATACATGAAGTATCGCTTTTACCCCTTAAAATTTAACTGAGTTGACGGCTTTACTGTTACTAGGTACATAAATTGGGTCGGGCTTAAATCGTCAGGTACCATTTTGATGTTTTTCAGAGTATAGGTATGAAAATTAATAGTCTGGAAAAGTTCAGACACTGTTTGGACGATTTTCCCATTCTTTTTTATTGTCTGAATGATCATGTCAATAAGGCATCTCCACGCATGCCATGCCTGCGCAGAATTCACACAACAGAAATAGCTATTCTGTTGAGGTAATGAATATTGCACAATGGTGAAATCACCATTGTCTGATGATTCAATCACACAACACGTATTTAGACCACAGTGGCATTGGTCATCAGACAACACAAATTCACTGTCGTCTGATTAACTTAATGTAGTAGTGTTGTCTCGGCTTAGAACTCGAGCACCTTAGTGATGGGATTTTGATCCATCAATCTGCATATACTCAGAAAATTCTAAGGCGCTTTAATAAAGATAAAGCAAAACCTGTGAGTACTCCCATGATTGGTTGTAGTTTTGAGCTCTGAAAAGATCCGTTTCGTCCAAAGGATGAGGACGAAGAATTGTTAGAGGCAGAAGTGCCCTATTTAAGTGCAATAGGCGCATTATTATACTTAGCACAATTTACAAAACCTGACATCTCATTCGCAGTGAACTTGTTAGCTCGACATAGCTCTGCGCCAACACATCGCCATTGGATTGGTGTAAAGACAGTCTTTCAATCCCTAAAATGTACGATTGATATAGGCCTATTTTATCCCTACAGAGAGAAGAGGAATGACGGAAATTTGGGATCGGACCCCAAGAGGCAAATTTCCGCCGTCCATAGCATGACCTTCGGCCATGCTACCGCCGTAGACGCCGCCGGCATCCATGGTGGCCGGCGTCCTCCTCCTTCCCTCCATCAAAATGACAATAATGTTTTGGTGGGTTTTGCTGATGCAAGGTACCTCTCTAACCCTCACAAAGGTCGCTCCCAAAGGGGTTATGTCTTTACCATGGAAAGCACTGTGATATCTTGGAGGTCTACAAAACATACCCTTGTTGGTACTTCCTTAAATCATGCAGAAATTATTGCTCTACATGAAGTCATGCGTGAATGTATATGGCTAAGGTCTGTAATTAGACATATTCGAGAAAGTTGTGGTTTGAAGTCTACCACGGATGAACCTACATGCATTTATGAGGATAATGCTACTTGTATTGAGCAAATGAAGTTAGGTTTCATCAAGAGCGACAACACCAAGCATATATGGTCTAAGTTGTTTTATAATCAGCAACAACAATCACTTCTAAAGATTGAAGTAAATCAAATCCGATCAGAGGATAATGTAGCGGATTTATTCACTAAGTTGTTACCTAAATCCACCTTCGAGAAACATGTGAAGAGCATCGGATTGAGAAAGTTATCCGAACTCCCACGATTATAGCAATCAGAGGGAGATATCGACATCAGGGGGAGTTATGATGTCTATATGTTCGATGTCGAAGAGTGAATGACGTGTTGTACTCTTTTTCTCATCCTCAAGCGTTTTTGTCCCACTGTGTTTTTCACTCGAGCAAGATTTTTAATGAGGCAACGGATGAAGCGTCACCATCAAGAACATACCTTATTCCCATCATTGGATATACCGAACCAATATACAGAAGTAGCCGCTTCAGGCCAACATATATGAAACCAAGGGGCAGTGTTGAAGGAAATCGACTTATGTGTGCCTATTCAAACTAGGATTAGTTCCATGATTGTAATAGGAAGAAGGTTCTAGAATTTCTAGTCCTATTCAGATTAGTTTTCTTGTATCATTATAACATGTACTTTGTAATCCCTATATATAGGGCTCATATTCTCAATAATGAAACACACAATTTTCTCATCAATCTCTTTCAAACTCTCATTCTAAACATTTAATTTGTTGTCGTTGAGTCTCCACCATCTCATTTGACAGAGAGGTTGGAGATGGTCTCTGCCATTCGAATTCTAGGCCAGTCCCGATCTTTTATGGCTCTATCACAAAAATTGTGGTGCAGTTCTAGTTTTTTCTCTATAATAATGCGATGTACCATCCTTATAAATGCGCTTACTTTTTTGCTCACTTATTTTTGCCAGAATTACCTTTCTGTCCTAGTTTTCTTATTAAATTCCTTCACGAAGCCGTGGTGGAGTAGGTTGAAGTTGAAGCTATGCTACAAAACTTGTTTATTTGGAGAAATGACTGACCCATTCAAGGTTTCACATTCTCTTCATCGGAAAAAAAAAAAAAAAAAAAGTTGCACGTTCTCCAAGTGGTTGATCCTTTAAATACAAGTAATATTTCCACATGTACAAAGCACATGTGATCTAGACCAGTTTAGATACAGTGTTGTCAAAATTTAATAATTTATAAGGGGTTGTGCCCGTTTGCCCAAAACTCATGGTAGTTTGCCCAATCATCCATCATCTTTGTATTTTGCCCAATTACACAACTTTTAGGGGAAAAGACTTATAAGGGTAGTCCTTTCTAAAGTAGTGCCTAGTGTATCCTATGCTGACTTTTTGGTCCAAAACTCACTTTTTCTTAGAAAATCCTGTTCCAACTTCTGAGAAAAACAAAACTAGCCTTCAACATGTCCAAGTTTTTCACCTAACGGCCTCCTGCCTAACGGTTAATTTAACAGGCGGAATCACTGCTGCTTGTCTTTATCCTAAGCTGAAGCAAATTTTTCTAAAAACCAGGAAATCTGAACTTTTAAAGATAGTATAAGATACTGGCTGTACGTGATTAAGATAACACAAACTAACTTGCTAATTTAAAATTTAATGAAGTGGGTGAGCACACTGAATTATTCATATAAACATAATTACAAGCTAAGAATTCATAGCCTCATTCTCAGGTAAACAGCTAAGAAGCTGTTTAGCTATCCATAAGAATGATTACAGTACTTACTTGAAATGAAAACACACTTCTTCACACTAGACCGGAAGGAAGAGCACACTGCTTATCTGGCTTTCTAATTTCTGACTCTAGAACTGATCTAGAAGTTTTTGAATTTAGAACTGATATGGAAATTTTCGAATGCCTTCTAAGGGAAGCTAAAGCTCCTTATATAGGGAGCGAAACTCAAATTATAATTGTAAACAACTAAATGTACAGAACGACTCCGTGATTTCCTGCTTTCCTGAGTGCTCCTACTGGTGGAGGTCGGACGGGGAAAAACATATTCTTTTAGGTGAAATGTTTTACACCTGTCTTTTTGAAAAGCAAAAGCATCTTTTGGGAAAAATGCAAAAGTACTTTCGGTGCTTTCTACACCTGCTGCTTCACATGTTCTCGTCTGTTTCTGAATTGTGACCAAGGACAAACGAGTCGTTATCTGCCTGGGCCATTCGAGCAGTTGTTGCATTGTCTTCGACGTCTGTATCAACATACATTTTATAGTGGTTGTCAGCTTCAAGCCGTTCCACCCACTGTAAGCATGCCAGTGTCGAATCTATCTCTTTTCTGGTAAGAGATAGGAACAGGTCACTGCTGACTACGTCAGGATGATCGTAAGCAGTGATAATGATTTTTTCTCCTGCTGCCAGGAAGGTATTATTGATATCTTCAGAGATGATCTTCTTGATGTATTCCAGAGCCATGGCTTTCATCCATGGGATGCTTGAGTTAGGTTGGCCATTGTAACCCACAAAGGCAGGCTGCAGATATTTCCTCTGAATAATTCTCACATCATGATATGGAGAAATATACTCAACCTCACCATTTGTCTTCTGGATCCATTCTGGAGGAGTGGATCTGAACTTCAGACGAAGCATATAGTCATTTTTTCTAATGTTTTTGACTGTGTTGACAATGATAGGCGGCAAACCTTTAAGATCATCATTTGTTTTAGTCCACAAATTATGGACAAAACCATTTTCAACAAGCCAGAGCTTGTGTTCTTGAGGATGTTCACTTTGAACATTGACTAAGTATCTCCCAACATAAGGTCCTGCAATGATAAAGAGGGTTGGAGGAACTCGGTCATCAGAATTATGACTTCCTATCAGACTATGGAATTCATGCCAGTCTGATTCATTGAGTGCCATGATAGGGACCCTAGCACTTTCTGGATTTTCGAGGAAGTAAATTTTCTCTTTTCTGACAGCACTCTGCTGTGTATAATTTCTTCAAACTGTGGTGGTCTACCATTTTCGTAGAGTTCTTCAGCTAATGCAAAGAGAGCTGGGACATTAGACCACTGCTTCTTTCTTGAAAAGTAAATAAAAGATTATCTAGGATTGCCTTCTGGTGATAAGCTAGTCTCCTGCCAGTTTTGAACACAGGAGCATCAAAAGTTCTTAATTCATAATTAAAAACATTTATAACTCCAGTTGGAGTTGGTCTGCTTTTTGGCAAAGCAGCAGCCATCAACGGTCTTGATGAGCCTTTACCGTCTGCCGTTTGAGACGGGCTAGCCAATCCTTTACCCTGGGATTGATCAGTTGAGGCCAAGCCTTTCGGACTTAGCAGAAACCTTTTGAGGATTTTTTCTTTGGTTTCTTTGGGATCCTCTTCGGGTTCATGTTCTTTCCCAGTTCTTCTGCTTCTGGGATTACGACCTTCGTCGTCATCTCTTTGGCTGAACATTACCATTTCTCTGGTTAAGGTGTCTGGAAGATGGTTTTTATTTCCTACAATTAATTCAACAATATAATCATATTGGTTAAGAAATAATTGCAAGTTTGCTAATCTTCCTCTATCAGCAGCTTTATCAAGTTTTAAATTTTTAAAATTCTTTACTCTGGCACAATCGGTGCGGACAGTAAAGGGTTTTCCAAGAAAAGCTGGAGAGTTTAAAATCGTCTTTTTAACAGCCAAAATTTCTTTTTCCCCTGTGGGATAATTTAGTTCTGCAGGGCTGAATTTGCCACTACAAAATTTGCAGATCTTTTCAATGTTAGTTCTAGGCGTTTTTGCCAGAACCACACCGGACCAATAATTATCACTCTCATCTGTTTGGAGGATAATTTCATCATTCTCTTCTGGTTGTTGAAGAGGAGGGAGGTTTTTGCAGAGATTTTTTATCTGCTTCACAATTCTTTCATCATCTTCTGTGAAGTTACATTTTCTTTTGGAACTTGTCTTTGGAGATAACATTACTGTTAACCCTGAGATTTTGGGAATGAAATCTCTCCCATAATTTATGACACCAAGGAATCTCTCTAGACTCTTAGCATCAGGAATTCTATCTGGAAACTTCCAGATCTTCTCAAGGATATGAGGTTGAAGTTTTATCACTCCATTCTTGATGTTTATTCCTAGGAAATCAACTTCATCGAGGATAAAGAAGATTTTCTTTTCACCTAGGATAATTCCATGCTGAACTATCAGCCTTACTACCTCATGGAGGTGTCTCATGTGTTCTTCTCTGTTTTTGGAAAAGACTAGGATGTCATCTATGTAAACGACACAGAACTCTGCGACATGCTTGAGAGATGTTGTCCATCTTTCTTTGGAAGATTGAGGGAGCCTTGCTTTAGACCAAAAGGCATTACTAACCATTCGTAATGGCCTTGTGGTGTTCTAAATGCAGTGAGAGGTACACTCTCAGGATGCATCTTGACTTGCCAAAAACCCGACTTTGCATCGAATTTCGAAAAGACTTTAGCTCCTCTGAGCTGGTTGATCAATACTCTTACTTGAGCAATTTGATAACCGTCTTTGACAGTCTTCTTGTTGACATCTCTGTAGTCAATCACCATTCTAGCTATTCTTCGTAGGTTTTCTGCATGATTTCTCATGTAGAATGCTGGAGCATGATGAGGGCTAGTGGAAGGTTGAATTAATCTCTTATTCAGGAGATCTTCAATATATTTTCTGAATTCCTTTTGATCTTCCTCTTTGTACTGAGGAATGGCTTTGACATGACAGATAACATTCATGTCATGCAATCTTAATTCACAGACCACTGGGTCTTTTTCCCAAAACTTCTGGGAGTCTACATCGATATTCTGTTCGAGTAGTTTCTTGCTTTTATCAAGAGTGGGAATTTTCTGAGACTCAAGCTTATTCTGAAAGTGCTTGAGATTATGTTCATGGATGAAACTAGTTTCTTCTTCTTCTTCTTCAGAAGATTCTTCAACAAGTAATTCTTCTTGTTGCTTGATTTGGAGTATAGGCTCGAATTTGGGTTTGTAGGGGGTAAGATCACCACTATTCTGTTGCGATCTCTGATACTGAGTAGTAAACCAGGACTTACTACAATTTTTGCTTGTGTAAGTCGGGCTGCCCAGAACACCCGTGTTCCTTTTCTGAAGCCTATCGCCTCGTCATCCTGGATGAATCTCTGCTGGAGAAAAAAATCGTTTCCCAACAAGAAATCGGATCCTTGGCCTTCAGATTGCCAAACATTCTGGATGATAAATGTTCCTCCACCAATGGTGATATGAACATTTTTTGCTATTTTATTCATGGTGAGATGGCTTCCATCAAATGTAACACCAGTAGCAGTTCTTTTCTTTTCTTCTTTCCAGAGTTCTTCTGGAATTGCAAATCTCTTTGCAACAGTAAAGCCTGATCCATTATCTACAAAGGCATGAAGATGATATTTTTTATGATCCGGGAATTTTAGTCCAATCTCTATGTAGTTGCTGTATCTACTAGTAGAGACAACTTTCGATTGTTGAAGCTCATTTTCTGGAGCTTGTTCCTTTGGAATGAATGGTTTACATTCTTCTGGAACAATTTCTGGTGGTTCAACCAGTTCAATATTTTCATCGATTTTTTCTTTATCAATGGTTTCTTCCTTCATTTTTGAGGAAGATGGAGGAGAAGGTTCCACAATTTTTTGGAACAGAGTTTCTACCTCTTTTTCTTCTTCTTTCTCCTTTTGTTCAGAGAAATATTCTTCATATTCTTGTTCAACCAATTGGCTGACAAGGTCATTTTTGGTTTTTCTTCTTGCTTCAGCTATGAAGCATTCTTTGTGGTAAGTCTTTTTTGACTCTTCACAAAACATAGGGAGCCCATTCTTTTCATGACATAAGCAGTAGTCACAAATGAATGTATCAGGGTTCACCTGATAAGAAGACATTAAAGATTTTGTCTTGCTTTCTTCCCAGTTTTTGATTCTTAGAACATTCATCTGTCTTGATTCGAAGTACTCTACTTCAGAATCTGACTCAGATTCAGATGAATCTTCTTCTTCAGACCAGGCAGAATAAATTGATCTATCGTCTTCTTCATCATCAGAATAGGCTATTTCGTAGCCTTTCATATTTGTTGTTTCTACTATCTGCTCATATTCTTCAAAGAGAGCTTTAGTAGATCTTTTACCCTTTTCCGGGCATTCATTGGCATAGTGCCCTTCAGCTTTACATAACCAACATCTGCAAACTTTCTTGCTTGGTTGCTTATGCTGATGAGTATTCTTTTTTTTTCTTGAAGAATTTCTTTTTAGGATCTCTATCCTGTTGTTTCTTGTAATTGGAACTTTTCTTGAATTTCCAATCTTTTTTCTGATTACTCTTTTTGAATTTTTTAGAGTAATATTTTTCTTTCTTCTTTCTGTGGAACTTGAAGTCATGACATCCCCAGTTGGTTGGCATATCAAGTATTCCATAACAGAAATTCTCAACTCCTTTGAGTTGTTTCTTGGCCATCTTAGCTCTAAGATTGGCTTTGCATTGCTCTTTTAGTAATTGCCGGATTCTGTCGGCAATTCCTCCAACTGAAAATCTTTCAATTGGTTTTTCAGCTATGCTTTCTCTCACAGCTGTTCTCCATGGTTCAGGAAGTTTTCTGTGCAACAGATTAACTAGATCAGTATTCTCTAGTTCACCAATTGTACAGTAATATTCTTGAAATTCATTCAAGTATTCTTCAAAAATCTCATGTCACAGATTTTGAGAGCATAGATATTTGATTTGGCCGATTCTTCACCCTTCTCACTCAGATTTGAGAGATCTCCACAAAACTGATCATACAGGGGTACTGTAAAATCATAAGGAGATTTTGAATTTTTGATTTCTTCTAGCCAGTCTCTTCCTCTGGCAGTCTCTTTGAAAGACAGATAATACTTTTTGCTACTCCTATAAGAGTAGTTTCATAGTACACCTGCAAATCTGGTGCTTCAAATTTTCCAAGGATAAGTGCAGAAGCCATCTTCAGGCTATCTACCCATTGGTCAATGGTTTTTCTTTTATCTAGACTCTTGTTTAGATTTAACCAGATGCCATAGTTCGTGATTGGAACTTTAGGCATGTTGTCCTCTGGGACAAACCTTTGGGAATTTCTTTCCCCTTTTCTACCCGTGGGGGCTTTCTGGACTGGGAGTTTTATTTTCCCTTTTTCTCTGCTAATGAAAGTTCTGGAGCTTTCTCCTTCTTCCATTTCAATATCTTGATATGGAAAGAACTTTCTCGTCTTTCTGATTTTGAATTCTTTCATTTCTTCGATTAGTTTTTCTAATCGTTCAGGATTTTCGCAAGATTCTGCTTCTTCATAGAGTTCATAGAGCTTTTCTGCTCTGCACATATTGACTGGTCTGTTTAGATCAGCTTCTAATTCTTCTTCAGATATTGGTTCTTCCACAGTGGGTTTTGTACCACTGATACTAGCTTCTCTAGTGTTGTAGGTTCTTCTGAGAAGATTTTTGTTTATCCTGAGGTTCTCAGGACAGACATCACTTTTTCTGTGATTGTCAAAATTGAGATTGATTTCTCCAGTCTTTTTGCTTTCAAAAAATTTTGCTGTCTCTCTCAGGTAGGTGCTTTTTTGGACCGGATAATTTCCATTCAAGAGGAAAAGTCACTTCATTCCAAGTAACTTTATGAATCTGTTGTGAATGGTTCTTCTGATTGGTGAGAAAGCCAGTAGTAAGACCCGGAATATTTGTTATTCTGGTCTTGGGGCTACTGTAGTGCTCATCAATTTATAGTATATTCTGTATACTATTGCAAGTTCTTACATATCTTCTTTCATAGAGATGGCATCTGTCTTGACTCTCAGTCTTAGACAGTGAGCTACATCCTTCAAGCTGGTGATAAAATTTGGGAAGCAGTTGAAATATGCTACTTGATCACATAGAGATGTTTCAAGAGTTCCCAACAAACTCGGAAGTTGTTAATCTATTGTCTTGTAGAACACATAGAACCGAACAATCTATGCCTTCACGAGCAAGCAGATTTATGCCTATTTGGACTGCTCCAATATGCATAAATTTGTATTTTTTTGCTTGAGCTCTGGCAACTTCAGAAGGAGAGATCATTAGAAGATCAGTCTCTCCTCCTGCTGTAGCGGGGGTTGTAATTTCCAGTAGTTTAAAATAATGGCTATCAATTAGATCAAACGTTCCCCTCTTGTAGATTTGTTTAAAATCTAATTTTGGAATTGATGAGTTTTTTACCTCCTGTTCTATTTCGTTGAATTCGAATTCTTCAGCATTTAGGAGTTGTACTTCTTTCTTTTTTCCAAAGATGCTTAACATCTTGATTTCTCTTTTTTCCGGGTTTTTATACTAGATACTAGTCTGACTAGTAGATGGTTCTAGAAAAATCATGTTTGGAACAAGATTCTTATCTGGTTTTTCTAATGGTTTGAATCCATTAGCTTTCTTTGTTTTTACTGTAGGCACTTTCTTGTCCTTCAGTATAGTTTTCATAGAATCCAGCGTTTTTTGTTGTTCATTGATTTTTCTAGTAACGACTGTTAGCTTTTCTTCTTCCGTTTTTGGAAGTTCTTTGATATAATCCATTTTGTTTTCCAATCTTTCCAATTGGTGGCTTATAGCAAGTAATTTTTCTAGATGAGTTTGACATCTAGATAATTCCAGTAGCAGCCTCTGATATTTCTCATAAGAGGAATTTAATAGAGAATTTATTTTCTCTAATAGCAATTCTGACATTGTCCCCATTAAGGAGGGATTCCCCTTTGAGCTATTTTACAAGCTTTGATACCAGTGATTTGCGGATCTAACCAATGCTCAAATAATCAAGAGGTTTTTGTTCCTCTTCAAGCACATATAAGAGATTATTAATATTTTGCTCAATTCTATAGATGCTTGTTTGGATTCTATAGATAGTCTCCCAATACTTTGGAGTATTTCTGTTGAGATTATCTCTAAAGAGTTTCAATTTTCTCAACTTTTCTCTTTCTTTTTGTAAATCTTTGATTGTATTTCTACATATAGCAAGTAACTCAAGTCTATCGACAATCGGAATTTGATACCAGTGATTTGCGGATCTAACAATCAAGAGGTTTTTGTTCCTCTTCAAGCACATATAAGAGATTATCAATATTTTGCTCAATTCTATAGATGCTTGTTTGGATTCTATAGATAGTCTCCCAATAATTGGGAGTATTTCTGTTGAGATTATCTCTAAAGAGTTTCAATTTTCTCAACTTTTCTCTTTCTTTTTGTAAATCTTTGATTGTATTTCTACATATAGCAAGTAACTCAAGTCTATCGACAATCGGAATTATGAATAGTAGGGTTTA
This sequence comes from Rosa lucieae, assembly GCA_024704745.1. NCBI lineage: Eukaryota > Viridiplantae > Streptophyta > Magnoliopsida > Rosales > Rosaceae > Rosa > Rosa lucieae. Next base: position 23,147 of record JANPXK010000474.1, read on the forward strand.
ACTGTTTACCGTCGAATAGAGGATGCAATTTAGCTGCAATTATATTTAGACAAATAAATTCAATATGGGCCCACCACGTTTTATCAAAAGAAAATAAAAGGAAACAAAAGAATAGTAAAAGCAGGAGAGATGGCTATTAATGGGATAAACTTTAAGTGAAAAGAATAGTTGGGAGAAAAAGAGAAAACTTTTGTGTGAGTGAGGTTGAAAATAAGTTGGTGGTGTGTATGAGGTTATATTTGGTATTCTATGGGTAAGTGGTCATTATCCCAATTTATAATGATAATGAGACATATGGGATACATACAGAGGACCTCTATATTATAAAAGATGAAAACACATATTCAGCCCCAAAGAAAACAAGAAAGTAAAGATTGTCTTTTCGGACCCAATCATATGGTCTATACTCTATACAGAGGGGACCGTTAAAATAGAAAAAAAACAAATATAAAGGATCCCACATAAAATTCGTATCACAACAACACACATCGAAGCGTTTTCTAGTGGCATTTCACTTTCTCTTCACAAAAACTGTGGTTTCAGGGGGAGTTATGATGTCTACATGTTCGATCTCGAAGAGTGAGAGTGAATAACGTGTTGTACTCTTTTTCTCATCCTCGAGCCTGTTTTTGTCCCACAAGTTCTTCACTCGAGTAAGGTTTTTAACGAGACAACGGATGAAGCGTCACCACCAAATTTGAGCAGCACAAGGGGGAGTGTTGAAGGAAATCGACTTATGTGTGCCTATTCAAACTAGGATTAGTTCCATGATTGTAATAGGAGAGAAGGTTCTAGAATTTCTAGTCCTATTCAGAATAGTTTTTCTTGTATCATTAGAACATGTGCTTTGTAATCCCCATATATAGGGCTCATATTCTCAATAATGAAACGCACAGTTCTCTCATCAATCTTTCTCAAATCTCTCATTCTAAAACATTTCATTTTTTGTCGTTGAGTCTCCACCGTGTCATATGACAGAGAGGTTGGAGATGGTCTCAGCCATTCTAATTAGAGGCCAGTCCCAATTGATAAAGGTGGGCTCGTCACAAAAATTGTGGTTGATCCTTTAAATACAAGTTCTAGTTTTTTTCTCTATAATAATGCGCTGTACCATCCTTATAAATAACGCGCCGACTTTTCTTCTCTCTTATATTTGCCAGAATTACCTTTCTGTCCTAGTTTCTTATTAAGTTCCTTGACGAAGCTGTGGTGGAGTAGGTTGAAGTTGAAGCTATGCTACATTCTCTTATTTCTCTTCATCGAAAAAAACAAAAAGTTGCACGTTCTCCAAGTGGTTGATCAATAGGCGCATTATTATACTTAGCTCAACGTACAAAACCGGAAATCTCATTCGCAGTGAACTTGTTAGCTCGACATAGCTCTGGGGCCAACACGTCGCCATTGGATTGGTGTAAAGACAGTCTTTCAATAACTAAAATGTACGATTGATATAGACCTATTTTATCCCTACAGACAGAAGAGGAATGATGGAAATTTGGGACCGGACCCCAAGAGGCAAATTGCCGCCGTCCATAGCATGACCGTCGGCCGTGCTACCGCCGTAGACTTCGCAGCCATCCATGGTGGCCGGCGTCCTCCTCCTTTCCTCCATCAAAATGACAATGATGTTTTGGTGGGTTTTGCTGATGCAGGGTAGCTCTCTGACCCTCACAAAGGTCGCTCCCAAAGGGGTTATGTCTTTACCATGGAAAGCACTGCAATATCTTGGAGGTCTACAAAACATACCCTTGTTGCTACTTCCTCAAATCATGCAGAAATTATTGCTCTACATGAAGTCATGCGTGAATATATATGGCTAAGGTCTGTAATTAGACATATTCGAGAAAGTTGTGGTTTGAAGTCTACCACGGATGAACCTACATGCATTTATGAGGATAATGCAGCTTGTATTGAGCAAATGAAGTTAGGTTTCATCAAGGGTGACAACACCAAGCACATATGGTCTAAGTTCTTTTATAATCAGCAACAACAATCACTTCTAAAGATTGAAGTAAATCAAATCCGATCAGAGGATAATGTAGCGGATTGGTTCACTAAGTTGTTACCTAAATCCACCTTCGAGAAACATGTGAAGAGCATCGGATTGAGAAAGTTATCCGAAATCCCACAATTATAGCAATCAGAGGGAGATATCGACATCAGGGGGAGTTATGATGTCTACATGTTCGATCTCAAAGAGTGAATGACGTGTTGTACTCTTTCTCTCATCCTCGAGCCTGTTTTTGTCCCACATGGTTTTTCACTCAAGCAAAGTTTTTAACAAGGCAACAGATGAAGCGTCACCACCAAATTTGAGCAGCACAAGGGGCAGTGTTGAAGGAAATCGACTTATGTGTGCCTATTCAAACTAGGATTAGTTCCATGATTGTAATAGGAGAGAAGGTTGTAAAATTTCTAGTCCTATTCAGAATAGTTTTTCTTGTATAATTAGAACATGTACTTTGTAATCCCTATATATAGGGCTTATATTCTCAATAATGCAACACACAATTCTCTCATCAATCTTTCTCAAATCTCTCATTCTAAAACATTTCATTTTTTGTCATTGAGTCTCCACCGTGTCATTTGACAGAGAGGTTGGAGATGGTCTCAGCCATTCGAATTAGAGGCCAGTCCCAATTGATAAAGGTGGGCTCGTCACAAAAATTGTGGTTGATCCTTTAAATACAAGTTCTAGTTTTTTTCTCTATAATAATGCGCTGTACCATCCTTATAAATAATGCGCTGACTTTTCTTCACTCTTATTTTTGCCAGAATTACCTTTCTGTCCTAGTTTCTTATTAAGTTCCTTGACAAAGCTGTGGTGGAGTAGGTTGAAGTTGAAGCTATGCTACATTCTCTTATTTCTCTTCATCGGAAAAAAAAAAAAAAAAGTTGCACATTCTCCAAGTGGTTGATCAATAGGTGCATTATTATACTTGGCTCAATGTACAAAACCGGACATTTCATTCGCAGTGAACTTGTTAGCTCGACATAGCTCTGCGCGAACACGTCGTCATTAAGTTGGTGTAAAGACAGTCTTTCAATACCTAAAATGTACGATTGATATAGGCCTATTTTATCCCTATAGAGAGAAGAGGAATGACGAAAATTTGGGACCGGACCCCAAGAGGCAAATTGCCGTCGTCTATAGCATGACCATCGGCCATGCTGCCGCCGCAGCCATCCATGGTGGCCGGCGTCCTCCTCCTTCCCTCCATCAAAATGACAATGATGTTTTGGTGGGTTTTGCTGATGCAGGGTACCTCTCTGACCCTCACAAAAGTCGCTCCCAAAGGGGTTATGTCTTTACCATGGAAAGCATTACGATATCTTGGAGGTCTACAAAACATACCCTTGTTGCTACTTCCTCAAATCATGCAAAAATTATTGCTCTACATGAAGTCATGCGTGAATATATATGGCTAAGGTCTGTAATTAGACATATTCGATAAAGTTGAGGTTTGAAGTCTACCACGGATGAACCTTCATGCATTTATGAGGATAATGCAGCTTGTATTGAGCAAATGAAGTTAGGTTTCATCAAGAGCGACAACACGAAGCATATATGGTCTAAGTTCTTTTATAATCAGCAACAACAATCACTTCTAAAGATTGAAGTAAATCAAATCCTATCAGAGGATAATGTAGCGGATTTATTCACTAAGTTGTTTCCTAAATCCACCTTCGAGAAACATGTGAAGAGCATCGGATTGAGAAAGTTATCCGAACTCTCACGATTATAGCAATCAGAGGGAGATATCGAGATCAGGGGGAGTTATGATGTCTACATGTTCGATCTCAAAGTGTGAATGACGTGTTGTACTCTTTCTCTCATCCTCGAGCCTGTTTTTGTCCCACAGGGTTTTTCACTCGAGCAAAGTTTTTAACAAGGCAACAGATGAAGCGTCACCACCAAATTTGAGCGGCACAAGGGGCAATGTTGAAGGAAATCGACTTATGTGTGCCTATTCAAACTAGGATTAGTTCCATGATTGTAATAGGAGAGAAGGTTCTAGAATTTCTAATTCTATTCAGAATAGTTTTTCTTGAATCATTAGAACATGTATTTTGTAATTCATATATATATGGCTCATATTCTCAAAAATAAACACACAATTCTCTCATCAATCTCTTTTAAATCTCTAATTCTAAAAGCATTTAATTTGTTGTCGTTGAGTCTCCACCATTCATTTGACAGATACGTTGGAGATGGTCTCTGCCATTCGAATTCTAGGCCAGTCCCGATTAATAGCGGTGGGCTCGTCACAAAAATTGTGGTTGCAGTTCTAGTTTGTTTCTCTATAATAATGCGCTATACCATCCTTATAAATGCGCTTACTTTTTTTCTGTCTTATTTTTGCCAGAATTACCTTTCTGTCCTAGTTTCTTGTTAAATTCCTTCACGAAGCCGTGGTGGAGTAGGTTGAAGTTGAAGCTTTGCTACAAAACCTGTTTATTCGGAGAAATGACTGTGACCTCTTCAAGGTTTCACACTCTCTTCATCGGAAAAAAAAAAAAAAAAAAAAAAAAAAAAAAAAAACGTTGCACGTTCTCCAAGTGGTTGATCCTTATAATTTCCACATGTACAAAGCACATGTGATCTAGACCAGTTTAGATACAGTATTGTCAAAATTTAATAATTTATAATGATAATGAGACGTATGGGATACATACAGAGGAAAACACATATTCGATCAGCCCCCAAGAAAACATGAAAGTAAAGATTGTCCTTTCGGACCCAATCATATGGTCTATACTCCATACAGAGGGGACCGTTAAAATAGAAAAAACAAATATAAAGGACCACATAAAATTCGTATCACAACAGCACACATCGAAGCGTTGTCTAGTGGCATTTCACTTTCTCTTCACAAAAACTGTGGTTGCAGTTCTATCCTCTCTCTATATTGTATGCAATCAACTCTAGTATAACAATCCAAAACTCTCCGTTTCACTCTCTATACTACTTGCTTCCTCTGCCTCCCATCACCTTAAACAGATATGGGGTTCCTCTACTTCATCTGCACCTTCATATTTTCAGTACTCTCTCTTTTCCTAACCTTCTTCTCTTTCCTCACACTCAGAATCTTCACAGGCAAATCCATCGGAGACCCAAACTATGCACCAGTGAAAGGCACAGTCTTTCACCTGCTCTACTACTACAAAAAACTCTATGACTACCAAACCCGAGTGGCCAGAGGAACCCCAACTCACCGGATACTGGCTCCGGACTTGAGTTTAATATACACAACCGACTCAAGAAACATCGAACATGTCGTCAAAACCAACTTTGCACATTATTCAAAAGGCGTGTTCAATCAGGAAATCATGTGTGATATTTTTGGGCAAGGGATATTTATTGTTGACGGAGAAAAGTGGAAACACCAGAGGAAGCTTGCAAGCTATGAGTTCTCAACCAGGGTTCTTAGAGATTTCAGCTGTTCTGTGTTCAGAAGAAGTGCTGCAAAATTGGTGAAAATTATTTTTGAGTTTTCGGATTCAAATAGGGTTTTTGATATGCAGGTGAGAAATCTTAAACCACAATATTCAATTTTCTGTACTGGTTTTTATTTGATAATCAAATGAACCATAGTTAGACACAACTCTGTTAGACTTGTTCAGTGTTTGTTTGTTCAAATTGGTTTAGGTATATAGCTAATTGATTAATCAATTTAGATAGCTGAGCTAAGCTTGTAAAGTTGGGGAGTCCAGAAGAAAAGTAAACACCATTATAACTTTCATATCCCAAAATTCTTCTGATCAAACACAATATATTTTCCTTTATAGATAATTTCAGTATGTTGTCCCAAAAGGTTTAGCATTTCCAATTTATATTTGAATATAAAAGATGATTGAGAAACTGAAAAGGATAGGCATATATTCTAATGTTTGTAAACATCAATAAATAGCATACTGTGATCCAAATACTCACTTTTTCTTGCATATGATTCTTTTTGTAGGACTTGCTTATGAGGTGTACCTTGGATTCTATATTCAAAGTTGGGTTTGGAGCAGAACTAAATTGCTTGGAAGGGTCAAGCAAAGAAGGGATAGAATTCATGAAGGCCTTTGATGAGTCAACTGCTTTAACCTATTGGCGCTTTGTTGATCCCCTCTGGAAATTGAAAAGATTTCTCAACATTGGTTCTGAGGCTGCCCTTAAAAAGTATGTCAAAGTCATACGTGATTTTGTGCACCAACTTATCAAGAGCAAGAGGGAATTGTTAGCTGGCCAGAAACCTGGTGTAAGTACATTTTACACTTTCGAATCTTCACAGAACTTTGCCTAGTTTACTAACCAAAAAACAAAATATTTGATTTTACTGACCAACTATTGAATTTATGTTGTGTTTCGTAGGATGATAAGGAGGACATTCTCTCACGGTTTCTGTTGGAGAGTGAAAAGAATCCAGAGGAGATGAACGATAAATATCTAAGTGATATAATTCTGAATTTTATGATTGCTGGGAAAGATTCAAGTGCAAATACACTATCATGGTTCTTCTACATGCTCAGCAAGAACCCTCTAATGCAGGAAAAAGCTTCACAAGAAGTTAGGAAAGTTCTTGGTCTGAATCATGAAGCTAATGTCGACGAATTTGTGGCCAGTATAACTGATGCAACTCTTGAACAAATGCATTATCTTCATGCAACAATAACAGAGACCTTGAGGCTATACCCAGCAGTTCCTGTGGTATGTATATATACTCAAATTTCCAATAAAAAACTTGTCATGTACTAATTCTAATTGTAAGTGTTTAAGATGAATGCTGAGATGTGTCTTTATCTTGATTTCTACTCTAAGGATGGGAGGTGTGCAGAGATAGATGACATTCTTCCTGATGGCTTTAGAGTCAAAAAAGGAGATGGAGTAAACTATATGACCTATGCCATGGGCAGGATGCCTTATATATGGGGAAAAGATGCAGAGGATTTCCGACCTGAAAGATGGCTCAAGGATGGAATTTTCCAGCCTGAATCGCCTTTCAAATTTGTCGCTTTTCATGTACGTATCATACATTCTGTTCTTGTTTGTCACATATCTTAACATCCAAACTCCCACTAATACTGTAGTTTTACTTGTGCTATTTGCAGGCTGGTCCTCGGATCTGTCTAGGGAAGGACTTTGCCTACCGGCAGATGAAGATATTAGCAATGGCTCTTCTTTACTTCTTCCGCTTCAAATTGGCCGATGAAGCAAGAGAAGTAAACTACAGGACCATGTTCACCCTTCACATTGATGGCAGTCTCCCCATGCTTGCAGTTCGAAGGACAATGGACTCATATATATAAGTAAATCGATAGCATTTGTACAGTTGAATCTCACCTGTTCTGAGATATGCTAATGTCTACAATGTAATAACAACAATTAGTAAACATGGCTTCCCAGTCTCTTTCTTTTAGTGTAGACAGCCTCGTGTTCATATGTAACTCTGCAAGTATGTAAGCTGGTAAAAGTATTACTTGAGTGTGAAGCTTTATTGAATTGTAACTAATTAAACCCGATTAGCTCATTTTAGAGTGTAGGAGATTATCATCCATGAACATCGATCAGAAGATCATGACCGCTGATTCGATCTTATTTTCAATTGAAATATCAGGATGTGCCTCCCATAAGAAACGGGATCAGAAGATCGTGACCGCAGATACGATCTTACTTCATTGGATTTTGGGTCTTGCACAATCAAACAATATCATACATGCCGGACTCTGAACGATGGAATATTAAATTCGAGAGTAGATCAAGCATCAAACTGAAAGAGGAAATTTCAATACTAGGCTCATAACATCAGCGTCAAGTTTATCAAGTTTAGGAGGATACACTACAACTAATGGTACCACTCAACTGTTCTTTTTGGTATAGTACTTGCACAACAGACACGGTCATTGAGTTGGCTCGATTTACTCTTACGATCATATATGTTGACGTTTTGAAAACAACATATTATAGGCCCAAAACATTCAACACCGTAATCTAAATTGTAAAATTTCATAGTTTATTTTATTTCTTGGAACTCTTATTTACATCTATTGGATTGGTCCAGAAACTTCTCCTCTTCATCATGCAAACAACCAACTACCTCTATAACTTGAGTTCATCTATGGTACATTAATATATCGATACATCAAGTAGATCAATTCGATATGGTGGTTAACTCGCTCCATGCATTGGTAGTCTTGCTCGGCCTGATCTCAAGCTAGTCTACAACCGTAAGAAGCTGTAGTAGAAGTTAATATATGATTAATGTACCAATACGTTAATTTATTTTAGTTTTTAGCGATACAAAAGGAGCCAAACTACCTCTCAAACTTATCAAAACTTTAATAGCTAACATCACTACCTGAGCGGATATGAGATCGTCTACGAGGATAAGTTATGTTTAAATGAATTCAAACGAATGAATACGAAATTAGGAATTCAAACGAATGAATACGAAAATAGGAATTCAAACGTAACAAGTTCTGTCTGGTTGCATTTCTCCACACTCTTCATTTCACACTGAAGAGTCCTAAACCCTCTCCCTCTATATATATTCCTCCCCATTACTCCAATAATCTCAAACAAAAATGGGGTTTCTCTATCTCCTCCTCACCCTCACACTTTCGTCGGTCTTCCTCTTCCTAGCCTTCGTCTCGTTTCTCATACTCAAACTCTACACAGGCAAGTCCATCAAAGACCCAAACTACCCTCCTGTAAAGGGCACCGTCTTCCACCAGCTCTTATATTTCAACAAACTCTACGACCACGAAGCCAAAGTCGCCAGAGAAAACCCTACTTACAGGCTACTGGCGGCGGACCACAGCGCCATATATACGTGTGACCCAAGAAACATTGAGCACATGCTCAAAACCAGATTTGCTCACTACACGAAAGGGGAGTATAACCAGACTATTGTGAGAGATGTTTTTGGGCATGGGATTTTTGCTGTGGATGGAGATAAGTGGAGGCAGCAGAGGAAGCTTGCGAGTTTTGAGTTTTCAACCAGGGTTTTGAGGGATTTTAGCTGTTCTGTTTTTAGGAGAAGTGCTGCCAAAATTGTCAGAAAGGTTTCGGAGTTTTCCAAGTCCAGTGAGGTTTTTGATATGCAGGTTAGTAAGTCATGAACCACAAAACTCATCTACTTGTTCAGTGGGTTACAAAATTAGCTACTCGATACATGCAATTATAGAAAAGAGCCTAGTTTGATATTTGATTAACATATCACAGATGACTTCTAATGACTTTGTGCATAGAAATAATTGGGAGTTGTTATTAATTATGAATTCCTCCATGGATTCCACACTACTATGAGAAGAAAGCAACTGAGAGAGAGAGAGAGAGAGAGAGAATGGAACTTGTAAAATTAGGGGGTCTAATTGTGTGTCACCCAAAACTATTCTGTATATTGCTTGTAAAGCTTAGCATTTAGTCATTTACCATCTTTCATTATTAATGAAAACAGAACATGACTGAATTCATAAACAGGGAAGCATATGCATATTGTGTTCTAAGC
>JANPXK010000476.1:0-32048 GCA_024704745.1 Rosa lucieae
CAAAAGCATAATGAGAATAATGAAGTCCTAAGGTACAAGGCTCGCCTTGTGGCGTAAGGTTTCTCACAAACACTCTGGAATTGTTACGAGGAGACATACTCTCCCGTAATGGACGTTATAACGTTCCGCTACTTTGTTAGCTTAGTAATTTCCGAAGGACTGGAAATGCAGCTCATGGATGTGGTTACTACATATCTCTATGGGGATTTAGATTCAGAAATATATATGAAAATTCCTGATGGACTTACATTACCCAAGTCAAGTAACTCTAAACCACAGAGTGCATTTGCAATGAGGTTGAAACGCTCACTTTATGGATTGAAACAATCCGGGTGGATGTGGTATACCCGTCTAAGTGACTACTTTATTGGGAAGGGATATAAGAACGATGAATTATGCTCCTATGTATTCATAAAGAAAACAAGTTCCGGATTTGCAATTGTAGCAGTATATGTCGATGATATGAACATAATAGGTACTCTTGATGAAATAAGAGAAACCGCGAGCTACTTGAAATTCGAATTTGAGATGAAGGTTCTTGGGAAAACTCGATACTGTCTAGGCCTGGAACTAGAACACTAAGTTTGTAGAATACTAATCCGCCAGTTTGCATATGTCCAAAAGTCAGGCAATTTAACATGGACAAAGCGCATCCTGCTAGCACTCCCATGATCGGTCGAAGTTTGGATGCAAGGAAAGATCCATTTCGTCCAAAGGAAGATGATGAAGAGGTGTTGGGAGCTGAAATTCCCTATCTAAGTGCAATATGCGCATTATTGTACTTAGCCCAATGTACTCGACCGGACATTGCATTCTCAGTGAACTTGTTAGCTAGATTTAGCTCAGCGCAAATGTAGCGTCACTGGAATGGTATCAAGAACGTTTTTCCGATACCTAAAAGGAACCATTGACTTGGGACTGTTCTTTCCCTACAGAGAGACAAGAGGGACCGATGATGGAATTGCAATCCCTAAAGGAAATGTTAATGGCGAAAGTGCCACTCACTACACCGAAACGCCAAATGACGTTTTGGTTGGTTCTGCTGATACTGGGTACCTCTTTGACCCACATAAAGGTCGTTCCTAAATTGGTTATGTATTTACCTTTGGGAACATGGTGATATCTTGGAGATTAACCAAGCAAACCCTTGTGGCTACCTCCTCGAACCACTCAGAGATCATTGCTCTGCATGAGGCGGTTTGTGAGTGTGTATGGTTAAGAGCTCTCATCACACATATTAGAGGGACTAGTGGTTTGAATTCTACCACTGAGGAGTCTACTTGCATTTATGAAGATAATGCAGCTTGCATCGAATAGATGAAGCTAGGATATATCAAGGGTGATAATACAAAACACATATCGCCAAAGTTTTGCTACAATCAGCAACAACAAACCCTCCTCAAGATTCAAGTGAATCAAGTAATGTCTGAGGAGAATGTGGCAGATTTGTTCACCAAATTATTGCCCAAGGCCATATTTGGGAAACATGTGAAAAACATAGGAATGCGAAGTCTTTCCAAGCTCCCTTGATTAATGCAAGTATCAGGGGGAGGTGTAGACATCAGGGGGAGTCTAACACGCACATGTCATACTCAAATGTAAAAGGTGCGTTGTGCTATTTTCCTTCAACCAAGGAGTACTTTTTGTCCCACAGGGTTTTATTGTTACTTGGCAAGGTTTTTAGTGAGGCAACAACTCATGCACCATTTCGTCTTTGACTTGGCACAAGGGGGAGTGTTAAAGGAAAAACATTTTGTGTGCCTTCGTCAAAGCAACTGAGGAGAGGGAATCAAGGAATCAGTGATTACCATCAATCAGCACAATTACGGAATCAATCAGTATTTAGTATCATTAATGTAATCTATATTTTCGTTGTAATTCTATCCCTATATAAAGGGACTATGAAATGAAATGAGGAGACCAATTCCAACTGTTATTTTTTGTAATACCCCGTAAATTCAAATTATTTTCCGAGAACATTTTAGAAATGATTTCATGGTCATGGGAGAAAGTACGAAGCTTGGAGGAGTGGTGAAATTATTTCGAACGATTTTATTTCGAAAACGTACGTTATTTAGGGGCTCGCGAAAGTTGACTTTTTATATTTACGGAATTTGGGAAAACTTACTTCATAAAAGTTGTAGAGCTCGTCGATACGATCGCGTGCTTAGGCGGAACGTGAAAATCGGAGTTCGTATGAATTAGTTATGATGTTTTGAAAAAGTTTCCAATTTAGTATAAAGCTTCCATTTTCGGAAATTTTTGAAAATAATTTCAGAAATTTCCAAAAATAGGAAAAGGGTTGCAGGTTTTCTCCTGAAGCCGGAAATCGCCTCCAAACTTCCACCGACCATATCTTCCTCCTCCAGCCACCAATCCTCACCAAAATTCTTCCATTGGCTTCGTATGGTCCTTGCGCACTTGTCTGTGATGGCCTTGCACGGCGGCGCGACCTGTAACAGCGGCGGAGAGCTTAACCCGATTTGAGTTCGATTTGAGTCAACGCCAGTTTTCTCCTAGCTCCGGCCACCAAAACTTCCAATCCTTAGCTTCCTAAACTCGCCTCAACCTGCTGATCATCATCCCAGAAGGATCGCACCTAGAGTGACCGGATTCACGTTCGTCGGAGCTCGCCCGATTTAGATCGAAAAACCACCTTCAAATCTGGATATCTCGAGTTACAGACCACCTCTTCCTGTGATTCTTGGCTTGGTGAGTTCACCTTGAGGTTCTTAACAACTCTCCAGAAGGGATCGAGGCCTGAGGTTGAATTTTTTACGCCGGAACTCAAGCTCGCCGGATTCTGGAATTTTTCCGGCCACCAAAAACTATCGATCAAGATATCTCAAGCTGTAGAGCTTCATTTTGAGTGATTCTTGAACCAGTGAGTTCGCCTTGAAGTTCTTAACAACTCTCCAGAAGGGATCGAAGCCTAAAGTTGAAGTTTTTACGTCTAAATCTTAGATCGCCAGTTTTTGCAATTGTCGCCGGTTTCTGGAAAATTTCCGGCCAAGTTCAACTGTTCTAGGTAATTTTCGACCACTTCCGTTCATTTTCAGACTTCATGCTAGTTAGGAAAGTGGTTGGGCTTGATGAGATGAAGAGGAGCAGCCAGGCCCCGACACCATTGGCGGTGGTCGGCGGCGGCTCTGCCCTAACTCCGGCGGCCCTTTTCCGGCCACCTCCGGGGGGTCAAAATGTGATTTCTTTACATTTTTAGATTCTACGTTTCAATACGATCGTTTGCATATATAATTCATAATTTTTGGATATCATATGATTTAGTTTTGAATTTTACGATTTTGATCAATTTCGATTGTTCGATTAATGATATGTGAAGATCGGACCGTCCGATGGACTTGTAGTTTTGATATGTTGATCGTATGACTATCCCAGTGACCTTGTGTGGTCAGGGGCGAAGATCTGACCGTTGGATCTTCGTATAATTGTGAAATAGTGATTCGGAGTGCGATTCGTGAGAATCCGACCGTCGGATTTTCATAAAATTTTGTGGAGATGTTTATAAGGAAGATTCAGGAAGATCCGACCATTGGATCTTCCTGATAATTTTGGAGGATGATCCTAAGGGCGATCCGTGAGGATCTGGACCGTTGGATCATCATTAATTTCGATCCAACCGTTGGATTGTCGTTTGAGTATGTTTTTGAGTTATTGGCTAAGTTAAGGTCATGTTTGATTAGGTGATTGACAGTCTTCCTTGGTGAGCGGTTTTGGTGTGTATTGTGTTAAATTGAAGACGCAGCGGGATTATTGAGGTGAGTAAATCGCACATGGTTCATTCACAAACCGAAATTCGGTGATTTTATTTAATTATGAAATTGTGGAAATCGTTTTATGAAATAAATATTTGTTTTAAATTATATGGACTTATTCGACTACGGTCCATAGGTAAGTAAAATGAATTTATTTATAAAATGAATTTTTTGTTTTAATGCATGTGAACTATGGGGTATTAGTAATCATTCCTGAGGGAATGGTTTCGTATATAAATATTATGTGGAATAAATATTGGATGGTGATATTGAGATGAATTACATGAGGAGTTGAGTGCATTGCGTTTTATCTTATAGGTTGAGTTGAGTTTGATAAAGAGTAATAGAGTAAAGTGTGATAGTTGAGTAGTTGAGTAAATTGAGAAAAGCTGTTATTCGTAAGAGTGAACCTTGGCTAAGGTGACACATTACGAATTAGTTGAGTAGTTGAGTAAATTGAGAAAAGCTGTTATTCGTAAGAGTGAACCTTGGCTAAGGTGACACATTACGAATTAGTTGAGTAGTTGAGTAAATTGAGATAAGCTGTTATTCGTAAGCGTGAACCTTGGCCAAGGTGACACATTACGAATCAGTTGAGTAGTCGAGTAAATTGAGAAAAACTGTTATTCGTAAGCGTGAACCTTGGCCAAGGTGACACATTACGATTCAGTTGAGGAGTTATTCGTAAGCGTGAACCTTGGCTAAGGTGACACGTTACGATTCAGTTAGAGTTCTTGTCTGTCTGCCTTTGTACTGCTTGGGGGATAACCTTGAGTTATCGTATGCCCTTGAGTACACTATACTGCTAGGGGGATAACGTGAGTTATCGTATACCTTGGAGTATAATATACCGCATGGGGGATTAAAATAAGAATCGTATGCCCATGAGTATACATTTGTGTATTAGAGAGAGAACGTGTAGTTGTGTTGTAGTGGTCATTGTGAGACGTGAGTTGATTGATGTTTGAAGTGACGTTGTGCACTTCAATTATTATGCAAAAGAAAGAAAATGCTTGAGTTAATTTTATGCCTGAGTTGATTTTGTCACTTTAAATCGTGCAATCCTTTCATTTACTCATACGAGCTTTGCAAAAAGCTTACTGGGTTTGTATTGTTGCAATCCCGGTACACTATTCAAACAGTGTAGCGGGTAATCCTACAGGTCAGGAGAACCAAGACGGTGATCGGGCTGCTTAGAGTGGTGGCACTTGAGTTACAACATTTTGTGAGGTTTGTTATGCTCATTTAGAGCTTACAATTTTACGTTGTAAGAGTGAGTTGTAATAATTAACTCGAGGTTTTCATGATTTGCATTTTGAGTGGTGTGAGGCATGATTGTTTCTGAGAAAAAAATTCAGAACGTTTATTTGTTTAAGTTGTTTAATCCATGTTTCGGATTTTGAATATGTTATTCAAAATTCGGGGCGTGACATTTTTACTTTAACAGAATCCAAGTTATAGTTAAATTAGAAATCCATATATAACACAAATACAAACAACAAATCCTAATTAAACTCTAACTACACAAATCCATGTATAACACAAACACATATTACTATTCATGAAAACACTATTCACCGAATTAAATTATATTTTCAGATTATTAACATGTTATTTACGATTTACATGCATACTAAATCCTAAAACCGATTTTATTTAATTACAAATATATAAGAACATCAAGAAACAAAACAAGGGGGCTTTTAAAGATAGAATTTGAAATTTTTAGAAAACGAATAAAAGAATAAAAACTTTTTATTTAGATAGGTGGGAAAAGAAGAATTTTGGAAACAATTCATCAAGAACCTTTCAAAATCAACATATTCATGCATCCCTTAATCTTGTTAATTACCATAGAACGATATCAACCAAGAAACAAAGTTACAAGCGCCCAATGTCCCTTATATGACTTCCCTTTACACAATTGACCAACAAAGTGCCAAATCAATAATTCCAAATGCAAGTATCACACAATCGAAGCGACTCATAATCTCAGGCATTCAAATCATTAAGAGCAAGTGAAAGTTTAGTCAATAAATATGCAAATTCAAGTACTCGAAGTGAATATTTTCATTACATGCATAATCTAATCTCGACCTTTGTCCAAAGCCTTTACTACTATATTTAATTAGGGTCACGAAGCGTTAACCTAATTACTAGCTCCAATTACATGCAATCATCCTAAGTTTGCAACAAAAGAACAAAAACACATAAAAGTTATCTATAAAACAAAACTAGTTTATCAATCTATATTTCGGAAACAAGCAAGAATCAAGAACACACAAACAAGTTAAACATTGAAAAGACTATCAAATCAAATCCAAAAATAAGAAAGTTAACTCATGGTTTCGGTTTTACACAAACAAAGAAAACAAAAACAAATTCTATCTAACAAGTTACAAAACTGAGAAGAAAACATGAGGAACATGAGGAAGCACTACTACACAAAAGGCTTCACACAACGGTTTAAAACTGTCGTCTCACGTCATACATTTCCGTGGTCTATCGAGGCGTCGTCTGATGAAACGGTGTCAGACGACGGTTTTCAACCGTCGTATATCGATCATTGGGTCGATGGTGTGCAGCTGACTCCGTCGTCTGATGTGATTGGCAGATCTGTCGACAGCAATTTACCATTGTGTGACTTTTATTCACACCACAGTTTTATGAGCATTCGTTGTCTGAGTTAAATTCATAAGTCAGTTTTTATTTTGTAACCGTCGTGTCTATTGTATACATACGACAATTCTTTTGAGCCATCTGTTGTCTCTTTGGGATTAACAAGTCGGTTCTTATTTTGTAATTGTTGTGCATATTTTATTCATATGACAGTTCTTTTAATAGGAAGTGTGGTGTGAAGACTGAAAATTATATGTATTGAGTTGCAATATCAAATTAACTCAAATCTCATGCTTCAAAACTAGGCCTCTTTTATTAAAACATAAAGCATGGTTGTATGCACGTTACAACTGAAACTTGTATTCTATTGTTTAAGGGTCTAAACATGAACCCAGTTGAATGCTTGTGTTGCTGTTGTTGCTGACTTTGATCTTGATAGTTTGAATGCCTTTTTGCCAAAATTCCAAAACAGATGCACAGGCGTTGACTAAAAGTTTTCCAAGAGTTCCCAAGAAGCCTTCTTCTTGCTTCTCCTGCTCATCTTCAGTTGGAATCATTGGTGGCACAACTGATTTCAGAGGCTATTGGTATAGACTTGATGCCAATCTTGGCTTTGTTGGGACTACATCCTTCTAGAAGAAATATAAAAGGTAATGATATGTTATATGCTCTCATCTTCACTTGTCCAATTTCCCCCTGCAAGTACCTACAAGTACAAATTCATCTTATACTCATCAAGTGCTACTCATCATTCATGAATTCGATCATAAGACATGATGCTACTCGATATCTATGACCTGCTATACTTAAGAACATATGCATTAGTGTATTGGTTGATCATCAGTACCGCACTGATTATCCATCATGTTTGAACTTACCGCAGCATCAACTGGAACAAGCCGGCCAGCAAGCAGCTTGGTAAGAAGCAGTGTCATAATAATAGCTCCTATTGTTGAAACACCTACACAAAGTCCACAAGATAATCAATAGTTTAATACACAAGTATTGAGTGTAAACGAAAAGAAAATAAATCACCCTCACTATTGTTCATCAAATTTCAATAGTACTATATTACAGACCCGTATGTGAAACCAAAACCTCATTACGAAGTGAGAGCTTGCAGTGCACACCAAGTATTTAAGATCACTGATGTTAATTCATTAATTTGATTGACCATTTCCTCACTTCTTATCATTACAATCATTTAAATTATACATTCACAAATAAATGGTTCAAGTGACAAAGAAAATATGTATCTTCACAAAATGAGGACAGAAAGTCCATGAATCTCCCCTAAGCTAACTAACTATACTACTGTCCCAACTATCTGATACAACCCAGTATTTGCTCCAGAAAGTCCAAATTAGAAAAGAATCAAATCAAAACTAAAAGTAACGCATTACAGTTCCTCCTTTGCACACTGATACTTGGCTACAATAGTACATGTAAAACAACAAAAGTTAGCCCTACCAAGGAAAAAAAAGGGAGATGAATTCAAAGAGCACTCATGCAATTGACAAACAAAAACCAAAGCAACTAAGGACGAACATAATAGCAACTATTCTAGAAGCAAAACAATTGACCAAGCTGATTGTAAAATTCTTGCATATATATATTCAATCAACTAA
Source organism: Rosa lucieae (assembly GCA_024704745.1). Taxonomy (NCBI): domain Eukaryota; kingdom Viridiplantae; phylum Streptophyta; class Magnoliopsida; order Rosales; family Rosaceae; genus Rosa; species Rosa lucieae. The sequence continues at coordinate 8,021 of JANPXK010000476.1, forward strand.
GCATGCAACATCCATAAAATTCAAAAGTACACCACACCTCTTCTTTTCCTGAAAGATCCCTCCCAAATCTGATCCAAATCTTGCTATGGATCTCCACTTCTCTCTTAGTGTTCTGTGAATATGCAAATTGGTCATGTTAACATTATTTCAGTTAACACTGTTATCATGATTATAGTGCATACATATAGGAATCACAAGGGATAAACTGAGTGCATTAAAATAGTTAACTGATTATATTTACCTCAGAGCACAATGTTTAACTCTCCAAATGTCTGCCCAACTTGTTCAGTGTAGACAGTCTTCAACATAGAAAACAATGAATGAAATTTTTAATAGATAAAGATGCATAAAAAAAATACATTAGGAATATATGTGATTCCAGGAATTGTGACATTTGAAAACAATATTCAAAACAGAACAGAAAGATTGCTTCTTTGAAAACACATTCCTAATAATTCACAACATTAAAGCAAATATAGATACCAGATGAACTCAGTTTCACATAAAATAATTTATAAATCTTCACCTATCTTCCCATTAAAGTGTTAGCACTTCATTATCAATTACAAGTGCACTGTAAATGGCCTTTTGCTACCATCAACTATTTCCTTCTGTACTAGATTTAGTTAAACTGGTAAACATAATGAATTCAACTATGAACACCAACACCTGTGCCTACTAGTTAGTTAAAAGACACTGGTCTTGATAATTGCCAAAAGAAACTTGTATACTAGGTATATCAATAAAAAGAACAGCAAACAATAGAAATCAATCAAGGGACCAGTTGAAAATTTCAATCCTGAATGTAATAATCTGATCTAACAAACAGCTCTCGCATTAACCAACAAAGATTTATGGATTCCTCATACATTAATTTGATGCAGAAACAGCTCTCGCATTTACTAACGCATTTAGTTTCTGATTGCGTTGTAATAATTTGATCCAACAATTCTCACATTAAACCAACCCTTCACCCACTCTCTTATCTCATCTTGAGGCACTAACCTATGAAGCGTAGAGGCTATTAAACCATACTTTTTATAGGTCTGAATATTAAACCATACTTGGTAGAAGGTCTTGGTATCAATCAAGAACCATAGATAACTTTCACAGCTAGCTTCACTTTGGATCGTGTAAAACTTGGCCTCAACTCAACCCCAACAGCTAGGATAGGATAAGCACGTGAAGAACCAGAGCCTCCTTAACTCAAACACTTGTATAGGGATCCCACATCGCCCATTCTAATAATCTCTGTCTATTTGTAAAATCAGAAAACCCCAAATGGCCAAATGGACCCCCAGCTAGAGTACTCGACAGCTCCTCCCCACCCCTTTAAAATGCGTATTTTACACTAGTGCTGCCTGTTCTTGACCCATTTCCAAATAAATAGCAAAACAAAACAACTTTTACAAGAAGGGAAAACCACGTTTACACCAGATTGTGATCCTTTTCCGTATGACCACCTTAAACTTCCTTTCTTGAACAAATGAAACATAGGCAAATGAAGCTAAACAAATGAAAGATAGGCAAATGAAGCTAAAAACAAACCAGTAAAACCAAAATTGACTTCAAGTATCTAAATTTAGACATACCCAGATCAAGAATCTCTGGGAACTTGCATCAAACTGAAGCCAAACCTATCTTCTTGTGCACACTTTAACATACAATCCAACTCTCTCCCACAAGAACATAAAAAAAAATAACACGAGACTCTGAACCAAACCCAGAAATTTCAATTGAAATTACATTGGGGACGTTTACCTTTCGGGAGAGAATCAACTTTGGAGCTGGACTGCTGCGATGGGGTTCTTCGTCATCTGTGCTAGGCACCGACTCGATCCTCTTAACCCGATCATGAGGTCGAAGGAGCTTGAACTTCGGGTTCTTCTACTCATATAAAGAGAGGTCGCCTTGGATTATGTGATTTGTGAAGAACCAAAAATCAAAAGTGAAGAACCCGAAAACCTTCAATTAATCAAAAGTGAGTGTCATGCATATATAGTGAGGGCGAGGGAACGAGAAATCAGAAACCCCCAAATTTTAGGGCTCACCAGATTCGAGAGGACGAGAACTAACCAGATTTGAAGACGAATCTCAGATTTAGGGCTTCGAAGGCGGGGATTGGTACCAGAAAGTCGGGGCTTCGAAGGTGGTGGATTTGGGGTTTAGGGCTTCAGAGTTGGGGTAGCTGTGGATTGAGAGAGAGCTTTGGTTGGGGTTTGTCGAAGAAGAGATAGGGTCGGGGTCTCTGGAGGAGATAAGGTTGGGGCTTGTCAAGAAGAGAGGGGAGACTTGTGTCGAAGAAGAGAGAGGGAGAGGGTCGAGGACTCGAGGTCTGTCGAAGAAGGGGTTTGTCAGTTCTTTCGTTCCCAAAATGAAGTATAGGCTAGGTGGCGTGGTTGCTATTCAAGAAGCCCTCGTTTAATTCATGGACAAGCCCTTAGAGGCTCAGACAATGGTTTTTCATATCTGTTGTCTGAATGCCACTTGAAAATTTTCAATTTTGCCTCCTCATGCTATCTGGTGAGAGGGAAATAAATTTGGGGGGAGAATGGTGGGAAATGTTGGAGGGAATATCGGTGAACATGTTTTGACTTACAAATCTATAGATTCACTCCACAGTTTTAAAGAAACCGTCATATAAACACTATATGCTGAGGAAATTTAAATGGTGCCAATTGATGCGAAACTTGCCGCCTCTATAACAACTTAACCTCACACCACGCTTCTATTTATAAACGTCTTCTGAAGCAATACATAATTCCAACACGAAAAACACCCGTTGGTTGAATTCATATTAGAAGACGGAAATTTTAGAACCGTCGTCTCAATAATGAGAAATTATTCACACCACGGAAAACAGTGTTACGTCGTATGAGAGGTGTCGTGTGATTCATTTTTTGTAGTAGTGAAGATGGTATGAACAACCCTTAGTCACGTTCCAAGGGTCCAAAGCAGCTCCAAGGTGGTGGCACAAGGTGAAAATCACGGCAAAGATGGATGATGGCATGGCTAGGAACTTGCAAGACGCGAAAACCTGAAACTCAAGAGCAAACCGGTGAGAAACGAAGTTGTGGAGAATAATGTGTCACCCCTGGACGTCTAATACACTAGGTATATGTAGAAGAACGTCCAATTCATTTCTACTTGGTTTCTCTTAGTTTGTGTTGATATAGGACTTCTTTGACACAAAACAGATTTGTGGCGGAATTGACCTCAGTCAACTAAAATGGCCATAACTTTCTCTAGAAAATAGATATCGACAAACCTTAAAAAGTTATGGAAACTAGATATCCGTATCTTTCAAAAAATATAAAGGTAGTAATTTTCAGAGCTCTGAGAAATTTTCGACACTCCGTTGAAGTTGACTGATCTGCACAGGTAGATTTCTGAATCTGTAATGGATTTGACTTTTAAAGCACAAGTTGAGTCCAATTTGGTTTTCTTTCACATCACATGCCTCTCACATGTCTTCCACGCCTATTTTGAAGATGAAACATCAAGAACCCCCTAGAACCTTCAAGAATTTCACGGCAATTCCAATCCAAACTCAACTAGAAATTCAAACTCCATAATGCTTTGAAATCCGAATTTCTTATGACTTCATCTTCCATGTGCACGGCATATGATCTTCTTGAGTCTTCTAGACACTTCTTGGACATTCCATAGGCTTCTCCTTGCTTCCACAGGTCTCCTAGTATGAGTAGAACTCCATATGCAAGTAGGTTTCCTAGTTGAATAAAAACTTCTTTTCTGCGATTCTTCTACACTCTTCCGAAACCTTCTTGAGTAATCCTTATCCAACTGGGACTCCTTGTCACACTAGGATTCCTTATCTAAGTAGAACTGGGTTTCTTTGTTCAAGTAGAACTTCTAATTTCGGAGACTTAAGAGTTTGAATACAAGTCAGCTTCTGATTCCTACGCCAACTAAGATTCTTTTTCCTAGTCAAACTCGGAGAACTTCCATTTCTTCATTTCTTTCCATTTCTACGCCACTTGTGCTTTCCTTAGCCATTTTTGGACTCTGAGACTCCATTTTCACCTGTAAAACACTAACTAAGTTAAATTGATCAAGATAAAGTAAATAACTTAGCAAGATATAGGGTTTAAACATTATAAACGTCGCATTTTATGCTCCTATCAGTTATTGTTATAATCATGTCACTGCCAGGTCACTGATCATGTTACTGTTATAAGCATGTCATTATCAGGTCATTGGCTATGTTATTATTATACTCATGTCACTGGCCAAGTCATTGATCATGTTACTGTTATATATAATCATGTCACTGCCCAAGTCATTGGCCATGTCATTGACATGTTTTGGAAATTTATTTTAGAAAATCTTTAGTAAGGTTGAAGAAGATGAAGAATAGGATGATTCTGAATCAGATCAAGAGATAGGAAGTGAATAGAAAAAGAATGACCAGAAAGATCAAACGGGTGAAGAGAGAGCGATTGAGATGATGGAGACAAGGTCAAATCGAGGAGAAGCGCGACTTAGAGAGAGAGAGAGAGAGAGAGAGGAGAGAGAGAGAGAGAGAGAGAGAGAGAGGGAGAGGGAGAGGGGAGAGGAGAGGGAGAGAGCTACAGAGAGAAAGGAAAAAGAGCTAACAGCTCTAAAAAAGACAAGATCATCTAGAAAAATTACCTGCCATAATCTATCAATTAGAAAAATTGGAAAACAAAATATATTATATCAAGGAACTTCCAAAAACAGAAGAAGAAAAACTAACAAATGTTAGTAGAAAAATCAATGAACAGCAAAAAAACACTGGATTCTATGAAAAATATACTGAATGACAAGAAAGTACCTACAGTAAAACCAAAGAAAGCTAATGGATTTAAATCATTAGAAAAACCTGAGAAGAATCATGTTCCAAACATGATTTTTCTTGGACCATCTACTAGTTAAACTAGTATTCAGTATGAAAACCCAAAAAATACAAGAGATGTCAAAATGATGAGCATCTTCGAAGAAAAAAAAGGAGTACAACTCCTCAATGCTGAAGAATTTGAATACAATGAAATCGAACATGAGGTAAAAAACTCCTCAATTCCAAAGTTAGATTTCAAACAAATTTACAAAAGGGGAACGTTTGATCTTATGGATAGCCATCACTTCAAATTACTTGAATTTACAACCCCCTCTACATCAGGAGAAACCGATCTGCTGATGATCACTCCTGCAGAAGTTGCCCGAGCAAGGACAAAAAATTATCAATTTATGCATATTGGAGCAGTCCAAGTAGGCATAAAACTTCTGGCTCGAGAAGTCATAAACTGTTCAATCCTATGTGTCTTACAAGACAATAGGCTAACAGATTTTCAAGCTAGTCTGTTGGGAACCTTTGAAGCATCTTTATGCAATCAAGTGGCTTATTTCAACTACTTCCCAAATTTCTCAACCAGCTCACTATCTCAGACTGAGAGTCAAGATAGATGGCATATCAATGAAAAAAGATATGCAAGAACTAGCTATAGTATACAGAATATACTATAAATTGATGAGTACCACGTTAGAACCTAAAACCAGGATATCAAATATCCCAGATCTTACTACTGGTTTCCTCACTAGCCAGAAAAACCATTCACAAGGTCCTTGGAATGAAGTAACTTTTCCTATTGAATGGAAACTGTCTGGTCTGAAAAAACCAGCAGAAAATGCCAAAGCGGAAATTTATGAAAGCAGAAAGACTGGAGATATTAGTCTAAAATTTGACGATCACATAAAAAGTGACGTATGTCCTGAAAATATCAGGATAAACAACAATCTTCTTAGAAGAAGCTACAGCACTAGAGAAGCTAGTGTTAGTGGTACTAAATACTCTGAAGAACCATCAGAGTCCATCACTGAAGAAGAATTAGAAGCTGATCTAAACAGACCAGTAAATATGCTTAGAGCACAAAAGCTCTATGATCTCTATAATGAAGCAGAATTCTGCGAAGATCCTGAATAATTAGAAAAACTAATCGAAGAAATGAAAATTTTCAAACCAGGAAAGGAAAGAAAACTCCTTCCCTATCAGGATATTGAAATGGAAGAAGGAGAAAGCTCCAAAACTTCCATCATTAGAGAAAAGGGAAAAGTAAAACTCCCTACACAGAAAGCCTCTACGAGCAAAAATGGAGAAAGAAATTCTCAAAGATTTGTCCCAGAAGACAATATACCCAGAGTACCAATTTCCTCTCATGGTATCTGGTTAAATCTAGACAAAGCTCTAGATAAGAGAAAAAATCTTGACCAATGGGTTGATAGCCTGATGATGGCCTCTACTTTAACCCTTGGAAAATTTGAAGCACCAGATCTTCAGGTGTACTATGAAACTACTCTCACCGGAGTAGCAAAAAAGTATTACTTCTCGTTTAAAGAGACTGCCAAAGGGAAAGACTGGCTTGGAGAAATCAAAAATTCAAAATCTCCTTATGATTTTGCAGTACCCTGTATGATCAATTCTGTGGAGATCTCTCAAATCTAAGTGAAAAGGCTAAAGAAACGGCCAAATCAAATATCTATGTTCTCAAAATCTGTGACATGAGATATTTTGAAGAATACTTGAATGAATTTCAAGAATACTACTGTACAATTGGTGAACTAGAGAACACTGATCTAGTCAACCTGTTGCACAGGAAACTCCCTGAACCATGGAGAACAGCTATGAGAGAAAGCATAGCTGAAAGACCAATTGAAAGATTTTCAGTTGGAGGGATTGCCGACAGAATTAGGCAATTACTGAAAGAAAAAAGATTGGAAATTCAAGAAAAGTTCCAACTACAAGAAACAACAGGATGAAGATCTTAAGAAGAAATTCTTCAAGAAAAAGAAAAATAATAAATTTAACCATCAGAATACTCAACCAGACAAGAAGCTTGCAGATGCTAGTTATGTAAAGCTGAAGGGCACTATGCCAATGAATGCTCGGAAAAGGGTAAAAGATCTACTAAAGCTCTATTTGAAGCATATGAGCATATAGTAGAAACAGCAAACATGAAGGGCTATGAAATAGCCTATTCTGATGATGAAGATGATGGCAGGTCAGTATACTCGTCTGGTCTGAAGAAGAAGAAGAAGAAGAATCATCTGATTCTGAAATAAATTCTGAAGTAGAGTACTTGGAAACTAGACAGATGAATGTTCTACATGTCAAAAACTGGGAAGAAAGTAAGACAGAAACAATAACGTCTTCTTATCAGGTGAACCCTGGTACATTCATTTATCACTACTGCCTATATCACGAAAAGAATTGACTTCCTATGTTCTGTGAAAAGTCAAAAAAGACTTATCACAAAGAATGCTTCATAGCTGAAGCAAGAAGAAAAACCAAGAATGGCCTAGTCAGCCAATTGGTAGAACAAGAATATGAAGAATATTTCTCTGAGAAAAAAGAGAAAGACCTAGAAACTCAGTTCCAAAAAATTATGGAACCATCTTCCTCAAAAATAAAGGAAGAAAAAATCGAGAAAGAAAAACTCGATATAATAGAAGAAAAAATAGAGGAAGAAGAACTCGATCCAACTATAGAACTCGTCAAAATACCAGAAAATGTTCCAGAAGAATGTAAACCATTCATACCTCAAGAACAAGCTCAAGAAAATGAGCTACAACAATCGAAAGTCGTCTCTACTAGTAGATACAGCAACTACATAAAGATTGGACTCAAATTCTCTGACCATAAAAAATATCATCTGCATGCATTTGTAGACAATAGATCAGGATTTATAGTTGCAAAGAGATTTGCAATTCCAGAAGAACTCTGGAAAGAAGATAAGAAAAGAACAGCTACTGGTGTTACGTTTGATGGAAGCCATCTTATAATGAATAAAGTAGCAAATAATGTTCATATCACCATTGGTGGAGGAACATTTATCATCCATAATGTTTGGCCATCTAAAGGCTAAGGATCAGATTTCTTGTTGGGAAATGATTTTATTCTCCAACAGAGATTTATCGAGGATAAAAAGCGATAGGCTTCAGAAAAGGAGAAAGGGTGTACTGGGCCGATAGGCTTACCCATGCCAAAAGTGTAGTAGGTCCAAACTTTACTACACAATATCAGAGATCACAACAGAATAGTGATGATCTTACCCCCTAAAAACCCAAATTTGAAACCATACTTCAAATCAAACAACAAGAAGAACTACGTGTTGAAGAATCATTTTCTGAAGATGAAGAAGAAGAAACAACTAGCACAGATGAAGAAGCTAGTTTCATTCACGAGCATAACCTCAAGCACTTTCAGAATAAGCTTGAGTCCCAGAAAATTCCCACTATTGATAAAATCAAGAAACTACTCGAGCAGAACATTGATGTAGACCCTCAGAAGTTTTAGGAAAAAGACCCAGTGCTCAGTGAATTGAGATTACATAATATGAATGCCATCTGTCATGTCAAAGCTATTCCTCAGTACAAAGAGGAAGATAAAAAAGAATTCAGAAAAGATATTGAAGATCTCCTGAACAAGAGATTAATTCAACCTTCCACTAGCCCTCATCATGCTCCAGCATTCTACGTGAGAAACCACGCAGAAAACCTCAAAGGAAAAGCTAGAATGGTGATTGACTACAGAGACGTCAACAAGAAGACTGTCAAAGACGGTTATCAAATTGCTCAAGTAAGAGTACTGATCAACCAACTCAGAGGAGCTAAAGTCTTTTCAAAATTTGATGCAAAGTTGGGTTTTTGGCAAGTCAAGATGCATCCTGAGAGTGTTCCTCTCACTGCATTTGGAACACCACAAGGTCATTACGAATGGTTAGTAATGTTTTTTGGTCTAAAGCAGGCCCCCTCAATTTTCCAAAGAAAGATGGACAACATCTTCAAGCATGTGGCTGAATTCTGCGTTGTCTATATAGATGACATCCTTGTCATCTCCAAAAACAGAGAAGAACATATGAAACACCTCCATGAGGTTGTAAAGCTGATAGTTCAGCATTGAATTATCCTAGGTGAAAAGAAAATCTTCTTTATCCTTGATGAAGTTGATTTCCTAGGAATAAATATCAAGAATGGAGTCATAAAACTCCAACCTCATATCCTTGAGAAGATCTGGAAGTTCCCAGATAAAATTCCTGATGCCAAAAGTCTAGAGAGATTCGTAGGAGTCATAAACTATGGGAGAGATTTCATTCCCAAAATCTCAGGACTAACAGCAATGTTATCTCTTAAGACAAGTTCCAAAAGAAAATGGAACTTCACTGCAGATGATGAGAAAATTGTAAAGCAGATAAAAAATCTCTGCAAAAACCTCCCTCCTCTGCAACAACCAGAAGAAGATGATGAAATTATCCTCCAAACAGATGCGAGTGATAATTACTGGTCCGGTGTTGTTCTGGCAAAAACGCCAGGAACTAACATTGAATAGATCTGTAAATTTTGTAGTGGCAAGTTCAGCCCTGCAGAACTGAATTATCCCACAGGGGAAAAAGATATTTTGGCTGTCAAAAAAACAATTTTAAATTCTCCAGCTTTTTTTGGAAAACCCTTCACTGTCCGCACCGATTATGCTAGAGTAAAGAATTTCAAAATTTTTAAACTTGATAAAGCTGCTGATAGAGGAAGACTAGCAAATTGGCAATTATTTCTTAACCAATATGATTATAATGTTGAATTAATTACAGGAAACAAGAACTATCTTCCAGAGGCCTTAACCAGAGAACTGGCCATGTTTAGCCGAAAAGATGACGACGAAGGTCGTAATCCCAGAAGCAGAAGACCTGGGAAAGAACATGAACCTACTGAGGATCTTAAAGAAAAAATCCTCAAAAGATTCTTGCTAGGTCCAAAAGGACTAGCCACAACTGATCAATCCCAGGGTAAAGGATTGGCTAGCCCGTCTCAAACGGTAGACGGTAAAGGCTCATCAAGACCGTTGACGGTTGCTGCTTTGCCAAAAAGCAGACCTACTCCAACTGGAGTTATAAATGTTTTTAATTATGAATTAAGAACCTTTGATGCTCCTGTGTTCAGAACTAGCAGGAGACTAGTTTATCACCAGAAGGCAATCCTGGATAACCTTTTATTTGCCTTTCAAGAAATGAGCAGTGGTCTAATGTTCCCAGCACTCTTTGCACTAGCTGAAGAACTCTTTGAGAATGCGAGACCACAGTTTGAAGAAATTCATACACAGCAGAGTTCTGTTAGAAGTGAAAAAATTCACTACTTGGAAGATCCAGAAAGTGCTAGAATTCCTATCATAGCTCTGAAGGAATCAGATTTGTTCGAATTCCATAATCTGATAGGAAAGCATAATTCCGAGGCCTGTATTCCTCCAACTCTCTTCATTGTTGCTGGACCTTATGTTGGAAGATACCTAGTCAACGTTCAGAGTGAACATCCTCAAGAACACAAGCTTTGGCTTGTTGAAAATGGTTTTGTCCATAATCTATGGACTAAAACAAATGATGATCTCAAGGGACTGCCCCCTATAATTGTCAACACAGTCAAAAATGTCAGAAAACATGACTGCATGCTGAGATTGAAGTTCAGATCCACCCCTCCAGAATGGATTCAAAAAACAAACGGTGAAGTTGAATACATCTCTCCGTATCATTATGTAAGAATCATTCAAATGAGATATCTTCAGCTCGCCTGTGTTGCTTACAATGGCCAGCCAAATTCAAGCATTCCATGGATGAAGGCCATGTCACTAGAGTACATCAACAAGATCATCTCTGAAGATACCAAGAATACTTTCCTGGCAGCAGGAGAAAAAACAATTATCACTGCTTACGATCATCCTGACGTAGTCAGCAGTGACCTCTTCCTATCTCTCACAAGAAAGGAGATAGATTCGACACTGGCATGGTTACAGTGGGTTGAAAAGCTAGAAACAAACAACCACTACAAGATGTATGTTGAGACAGATGTCGAAGACAATGCAACAACTGCTCGTATGGCCCGGGCAGATAACGACTTGTTTGTCCTTGGTCACAATTCAAAAACAGACGAGAACATATGAAGCAGCAGGTGTAGAAATCACCGAAAGTACTCTTGGATCTTTCCCAAAAGCTACTTTTGCTTTTTAGAAAAGAAAGGTGAAAAACATTTCACTTAAAGGAATCTATTTTTCCCCGTCCGACCTCCACCAACAGGAGCACTCAGGAAAGCAGAAAATCACGGAGTCGTACTGTAGATAGAGTTGTTTTGAATTCCAGTTTGGAGTCCGCTCCCTATATAAGGAGCTTTAGGTTTCAGTGTAAGGCATTCGAAAATTTCCATATCAGTTCTAGAATAAAAAAATTGAGAAGAATCATATTCTCTCAAGAAGTAATAAAGCCATAGTAGCAGTGTGCTCTTTCCTTCCTGTCTAGTGTGAAGTAGTGTGCTTTCATTACAAGTAAGTATCTGTAATCGTTCTTATGAATAGCTAAACAACTTTACCTGAAAATGAGGCTCTGAATTTTAGTTTGTAAATTATGTTTGAATAAATAATTTCAGATTGCTCATCCACCTTGTCAATAATGTTTTAAATTCTAGTTTGCCATTTATTATAAAAGTTTCTGCCTTATCCCTGTACTATTTTTAGGCTTAAACTTTCTTTTCTCTAAGAAAAAATTGGACTCAGCTTAAGATCAAAGCAAGCAGCAGTGATTCCGCCTGTTAAAGTAACCGTTAGGTGAAAATTGGGCATGTTGAATGCTAGTTTTGTTTTTTTCAAAAGTGTGAACAGTTTTTTTTCAAGGAAAAAGCAGAGGTTAAACCCAAAAATCAGCATAGGACATATGAAGCACTAGTTTAGAAAAGACTACCCCTATAGGTCTTTTCCCTTGAGATTTGTGTAAATGGGCACAATACAAACTTGTTGGTGCAAGTGGGCACAATACGTGTGATTTCTGGGTAAACAGGAATAAACCCGTTTCTTTTTCTTACTCCTGAATCCTGATGTTGCAGATGCAAGGTGTCGCTAGCATTTTGGGTCGAACTTCGATTCTAATAGATCAGAACTCCCAGGCATTCCATATCTTGCATGACTGCACTTCTTCAGGTTCTCATCTGTCATTGTATCTTTTTATTTGTCTCCGGTTTAGAATCAACTCTCCTTTAATGATCCTTGCAGGAAAGCTACTTTTTGGTAAATCCTTATGGCAACACTTCCCAATAGTTTTTAAGGCAGTAGATACCCCAAAAATCTGACATGTTAAGCTAAAGTTTATGTAGTAGATTGCCATCTTCCTTCTGTATTTTGTTGTTAAAATGGCATGGCAATAATAGGACCTCTCAATCATAAGTTGCTTTGGTGCTAAAGAAAAGAAGTTTCACAAACCTGTATACTAAAACTTATGGGGCACTGGACAGGTTTGTTCATACTCTCACTTGGTTGGGTTGAAATGGAACATTGCCATAGGTTCGTACAGGCTTAGAATGGTGTTAACTGTTTAACAATACTGGGGGGTGAACTTGGTAGTTATAAGAAATGCTGCACATATCTTCATTTTAAATGATAATATAGCCAGAGTCTAGTCAAAAGTACAAAAAGGGAGGGGACTTGTTGCCCAAGATTAAACGACTCTTACATGTGCCAGCTACTTCTGCAGTACTTCATGTTTTGAAGCATGACCAGAAGGAAGATTATCTTACATATCATAACAAGAACCTGGCGACATCATATGGACTCATAAAAGCACCTTCATAACCACTTACCCTGTTATAAAGAACCCCATCTTGCTGTGAAACTTATTTCAAATGTCACGAAAACGATGATGATTGTGAGAGATGTCAATTGATTATATCAATTTCAGGATGGGATATGCGTCTTGTGCAGAATACTGGTGATATAAATATGTGGATCACCAGTTAAAAACCTTGCATCTGTGCTTCATAAGGGTTACCATAGAAGCTTTTATGGCATGCTAAGGCTATTGAAATTACTCTGAAAAGCTTTATGCATGCTGTCAATATTTAGTGGTTGCTTGAACAACTTATGAGTTATAATTTCATAGTCTAATATCCATTTCACTGATAGTTGGATTTTGGGATGAGTTTATTGTTTTTCAGGTTACAGTATCTTGCATAAGGCTTTTTTCACCTCTCTCGGGCATGCGCACAGTCGAGTGGAATGTAAAGGCAGTTTCAGAATATAGATTGGAAACTAACTTATCTTCCATTTACAAACTGCAGATCATCATTGGAGGTCGCGTAGACGTTACTACATAAAATCTATGATAAAGAGTGTTCATACCTGTATAATCTTTTTTGTTCACAGAAAGTTGTCATTGCTAACAATGATTTTACTAAGATATCTCATTACATTGGTTTTGATATAGAGGGGAAATACTACTTCTTTAATGTAGTCATCTCTTTCCGGTATCAGTAGGTTGGACTGGTATGGATAACTTTGCTTTGATTGCAACTAAGCCTATTCCAATCTCTTTGCAGAACTTACTTGTCTCTGATTGATTTGCATCTTGTTCATGATATACATCCTGTCATGGTAATGGAAAAATTTTGGGCATACAGGCTGGTGGAGGCTGCTGAGGTGCTAGTGTGTATGAGAAAACTGTTTGGGGTTTGTCTCCCAATGGAAAATTTTCTGTCAAGTCTGGCAAATTTTAACTCAGAAACTTGCCCAAATTAGACTAGGTGCTACCTGTACTACAGAGACCTCTCGGGCTTGTTGCCCAATGCCCATAATAGGGTTGTTAACTAGTGACTGAATGCGAAGAGGATTGCTGATAATGCTTCCTAGTGTCTTCTGTTGTTATTTTCCTCAGATTTTGAAGATTAAAATTCAGGGTGATATGGGATAATGATCCCCTTGGCTATGTTTGTTTGCCGCTGGTCGATGGTTCATCTGAAAATCGCACATCAATGTTATCTTTGAATTTGTGTTCCTTATCCCTCTAGGCGTAGCAAATGGATTTCAATTTGACCGACTACTTCGAAGCTAATAAAAGTGGTAAAGCTCAGTCACGAAACATACTGTTCATTTCAGTTTGGCGGTTTCTGCTAATCGATGGTCCTAAATTAAACACAGATTGTTGTCTCACAAGTAACATTCAATCTTTTTGTATTCTTGATTTGAGAGTAAAATACATCCTTTTCTATAACTTGAGTAGCAGCTAATTGTGGTTGTGATGACCAACAAAATGGTGTCCTTTTGTAATCCTGATTTTTTGTATATCTTCTCTACCTTGTGATTCAAGTTCAAAAGTCTGAGAATGGATCCACTGTATATGTGATAGGACGCATGGATACCTGAATTATGGTTTGAACTTCTTGCTTAACTGATTCCTAGTTGTCTCTGTTTCTAGGCCTAAGCGCTTCAGAACTACATACCCCTTCCTTCTGGTTGATATTCAACTCATGACTACTTGTGTGGTATTCCAGAATTTTCCTACAAACTAAGCTTGTGCTTGACAAGTGCATCCAATGTAGGTTGACGTCCCAGGAAATCCTCAAAAATCTGAAAATTACAATCAAAATTATTAATTCTAGTAACCATAAAATGAATATAGAAAATAAATCTTGATCAGCAAAAACAGATGAACACAAAAGAGAACTAGCTAGCATAGTCTTATGGCATGGCCTTATGATGTCCCAAAATAACATCTAACTTGCTAATCTGAAATTGATGTCAATTAAACACGATGAGGAAAACATGTATCGCGCTGATGGTTTGCTGATACTCAAACTCATCAGATTACTTCCATGCAATTTTGTTTAACGATTAAAGTTTCAGGTAGCATGTAATTGACAAATACAAGTTATGCTTTCACGTTTCCCTTCACCTGTATATTTTCTACCACCTAGTCTTTTCAATATTTTCACTTCTACCGTTTGAATTTCATTTTTACCCATAGTTGACAAATAAATGGGGAGACATGAACAGAATCACCCATAGTTGTAAAAAAAAAACATGTAAAAAGAGAATCAGAAAATGATCAAGAACTAATGCAAAAATGAATGATTTGTCTAACCTTTTCGGGTGCTTTCCCACCTCCAACAGCAAGAACAGAATCTCGGAACTCGCACCCTTTTGTTATGAGAACCTGTTTTAAGATATCAAATCACTTTAGATGTGTAAACTGTTGTCATGTAAACAGTGGCCTTGCTATTTAACATTTAAGATCAACACTCTCCAAATTACCTTTTCATTGTCCAGTCCGGCATCTTCAAATACTGAGAACGCATCGGTCGAAAACATCTCAGACCCTACAAAAATCGAGCAATTTTCATTTAAAATACAAATTTGAATAGAAATCGCACAAATATTATAAAAGTCCATGATTTCAATAAATTAAATCGTAGAATACAGATTAAACTAACTATGAACCTTATAGCCATACATCCCAGCTTCATATCCACCTAATTAAACAAAAGAGTAACACATAGGTAAACATATAAAGTCAGTTGAGATTAAAGATTAAAACCTCTATTCAAAGTTCAAATAAATTTACCTCCAAATATATGGATCCAGGTACAAATTGACTTGTCCCCAGGATGTATAGGAATCACACTTCGTGGTCGAAGATAAACATCATGAATAGACTCTGACCCAGAAGGTGTATAACTTGTATGCAGCTCTAAATCAACAATTGCCGTCCTTATCTGCATTAAATAATATATCTTAGAAGTATAATAAAGCAAGGGTTTCCGCTTATATACGTAGTTTTATTTCTCAGTAAGGGTACTTTAGTAGCTTTGTACCGGTTCATGTTTTTCTTTTTAACTTTTCAGCTTTTTATAATTGTTTGGTGTTTTGTGCCTGTAGTTTACATAACTGCGCGCACATTTTTACTAAATCTAATTTTCTCTCATTTTTGTTCTAATCCAACTTTATGTTTTATGCAAAAGTAGTACAAAAAGATTTGTACTATCCCACATCATGATATTAAAAAATGTTTAATAAATGAAGACTATAAATGTAATTAACAAAAAACAGAAAGAAAAAAATAGTGAAAAGGAAGAAAACTTCCTTTTTTGTTGATAACTACCCATAACTCTTTCTCTTCTTGTTTTTTTTTTTAAATAATTTTACTATTTTTTAATGGGACTTTTCTCACAGATGCAGAATGTTTTTGCAAGCTAATATAAGTAAAGCAGCTAAGAGGAAAGCGTAACAAATTAACAAAAAACAGAAAGAAAAAAATAGTGAAAAGGAAGAAAACTTCCTTTTGTTGATAACTACCCATAACTCTCTCTTCTTCTTTTCTTTTTTAAATAATTTTACTATTTTTTAATGGGACATTTCACAGATGCAGAATGTTTTTGCAAGCTAGTATTAATAAGTAAAGCAGCTAAGAGGAAAGCGTAACAA
Organism: Rosa lucieae; assembly: GCA_024704745.1. Classification (NCBI taxonomy): domain Eukaryota; kingdom Viridiplantae; phylum Streptophyta; class Magnoliopsida; order Rosales; family Rosaceae; genus Rosa; species Rosa lucieae. The sequence goes on from JANPXK010000476.1 coordinate 24,279, forward strand.
CCATATGGTGCACTCACCTCATCAAGAGTATCCAAAATTGGAGTTTTATCTTTAAGAGGCTGCAAGTTTCCACCTCTTCTCCCTTTTTTCCCTTTTCTCTTCGGTTGAACTCCTGCAATTCTTCTTAAAGTGTCCCTAGAGAATCCAATAAGAAAACAAGTCACTAATGTGAGAAGGATTCGTACTATTGCTCAATATTTGTTGCATAGAAGAAAATTGGGTTTTGAGTTTTGGGAATTGCACTAAAGGCCAATAACCCTTACTGGAAGTTAAATAACCAAAAAAAAAAAAAAGTGTAGAAACATATACAAATAGATCAAAACTACGACAGAATTAAGTTGTAAGATGCTATAAGATTATGATGCATAAAGCAATCTAGTCAATTGCAATTGTCATATGGAAGGGTTTGTACAATAGAAGCGCAGAGACCTTATGCATGCTTCATAAAAATGATACAGATTCTCACAGGACAATGTTCCTCTAAGGTGGAGTAAGAAGATAGAATTTCAAATGTGTGATAAAAGAGAAAAAACATGTTTCATAAGTTAATCCTTTCCTATTCCTAATCTTTGGAACGATTAGTACAAAAGTACATAATTTTACTGGTCCAAAGGATTTGGAAAGAGAATTTACCCGTGGTAACACCATTTTTCCATGAATGTGGAGGGTACCTCAACACAATCTTGCTCTATCTTCTGAAAACCAGCCACTAGTACTTCATCTTGCTTTGTCAGTACATGCTGAAATGCATGTCCAAATTCATGGAAAAGAGTTCGCACCTGCAACAATTTCATTGGATTATAAATTTGGTCAACAACACAGTTAAATTTTAAGTACAAAATGTTAATTATCCATGAGATGATGATAAAAGGTGTGATTGAATTTACCTCATCAAAAGACATAAAAATCCGATTGCTCCCCTTTGATGGCCGACTTATATTACAGTAAATGTATGCCATAGGCAACCTTCTAGAACTCATGTCATAATCTACAGTTCTGGAAAAGAATCCACCCGTCGCTGCCCCGCCCATTTTCTCAGGGCGAGAAAATGGATCGAAATATACGTATCCAACAGTGGTGTGAGAATCTGAGACAGAATATAATTTCACATCCTTGTGCCAAACCTGAGATTTAGAAAATGAGAAATAAATCAGATTTATAACGTAGTGTGAATTAGATGAAAACTTACTATTCATTTAACAAATCAAATCAGAAACACAAAAGCAGAGTTTGAAATAACCGGAGCTGTGCCATCAGCAGGTGCAATATGAATGTCGAAAATCACAAATGCTAAGTGGAATAGTGCATCCATGACATCGGAATAGATGAAGTACCGGTTCGTGCCCTCCTATTTTTCATATATAACACAAAAGGAATATAAATAAGTTTTCTAAACAAAAAAAGGGATCAGTAAACTAAACAAAATGAAAGCATGAAAAACACAATAAAGCAATTTGTACAATTCCATGAAATTTGTTGTTTTCATCCCAACACAACTCTAAAAATTGTCCAATTGATAAGGCATATATGATAGAATATATTGTAACTATAGAATACGATCCTAATCAGAATGCATACATTTATTTCATAAAAGCAAGAATACTATTGGAACAGGATCCTAGTTTTAAGTTGTAACTATAGAATATGATCCTAATCGGAATGCATACATTTATTTCGTAAAAGCAAGATAGCGCATAAAGAGAGAACTATTGGCGCAAAGATAAAAGAGACTGAACCTGATAGCCTGGAACTTTGGTTTCAAGTAGCAGTTCTGTCCAAAAGGCGGTGTCCCAAGGCCTGAAGTCCTCAGCTTCTTCAGCTTTCTGTTCTCTAGCAATATGCTTAAGTTCTTCAATCTCTACAAGGATCAACAAAATCAATCCAACCTCAATATATTCAACTTAAAATATTTCTTCAAAGATTGTTGCACAAGAAAGAAAATCATAGCCATTACTTGTAACTGTTTTCTCTTTGAAAAGACAGGCAAAATGTAATTATGGAAGGCAACATTTCTTAAAATGCAAATTAAATATTGATCATAGAGTTGATCGACTTTGCATAAAGTAGGAGCCTATGTTAGAACTCTACCTTCAAGTCCAGCTTTCCAAAGCTTATTTTGGAGTTCTTCTAGCAGATTTTTCGCTTTTTCAATGGTAGCACACTTTGTTTTCATGCTTACCTGATGATATCAATTGTCAAGCTGATATGTTATATCTCATGAAAAATTTATCCCAAAATTGTGAAGAATTTTCTTATAAAATGAAAAAATGTACCTCGGCATAGTTATTATAACCCAGAAGCTTAGCCTTCTGCAATCTGAGCGACAAAATTGACTCGATGACAGGAGTGTTATTTAAATCTCCGGTTGAGACACAAGTTACAGGAGCTAAGTAAACCTCTTCACGAAAAGACCGGTTTTCAGCATATGTCATAATTTGCTCATAATCTTCGAGAGTGAATAGCCAAGGCCCCTTTTCAGATGTTGCATCTTCATGTCCCTGATGAGATACAGGAATATGAAAGGTGATACAAAATAAGATTGAATATCAATTACAGAGAAACATGGACCTAGGTGAAAACCTTCAATATTGCTCGTTCCGCAGCCGCCTGAAGTAGACCAATATCCAATCCCAAAACATTGCCTACTTCGGTAACTAGCATTTGAGTCGCTTCTGTGGCGTCTAGCACATTCTCCTCAAATTTTTTATATTGATCTTCTAGTTTCTGCAGATAAACTAGCCAAAATCAAATAATTGCAATACGAAGCTGAGGACATGCAGATCAACATTACAAACTATTCAATATATCTTTCGTTTTGGACGGCGTAGCAGTAGTTCTAACTATTAAATATATTTACCTCAACAAATTGACAACAGTTCAATATTTAATATCCCTGAAAAATACAAAAAAAAAAACCATAAAAGAAGAAACAAGAATAAAAGGCAGAAGAGAGAACTTTTCTTAAAGGGGTTTAATTTAACCTCTACCCTCTCTGAGAAGAACACAGAGAAATAATTATGTGCAGCCAGTATTGCTTACCCAGGTACGTTTAAACATGAGACTCCAACACCTGTCTCTTACTTATCATATAAAAAAGTCCCTTCAATTTGTTCTTCCCCGAACCCCCAACCTTCTTTATCTCTCTCTCCTAATCTGGTAGCACTTCTCCAATTTCATCACTACTAAATTCATCATCACTTTCCTTTATTTTGCTCTTCTTGCAACTGATGAACTAATTAAAGGCTTTCCCCAAAGCCATCATAGTTTCATGTGAAATTTTATGATCCTAAATCTTATCTGCTCAGATGTTTAGAATTAATGAGACGTCCAAAAATGCTGAAAGTGTTATCTTGGTTTATACTTTATAGGGGTGGCTTTGATTTGGTTTGTCTTTCCTCAAAGAGGGAGCAAGGGAAGAGGAGAAAGTGATGATGAAGATGCTAAAATATGCCTCCACCGATATTAATTAGTAACTAGCAACTCATATAATGATGACAGTAAACAGAGTCACCGTATATATCAAAGACAGTATTTAAGGTGCATAAAAAAAAAGTAAAAAAATAAATAAAGAAAGACAGTAATCAGGACATTGATAGAAGAAAAAAGAATTCATATCCTTGCTCTGTAAACATAATACAGCACACCTGTTCAATATCTATAAGATACTGTCTCTTAGCATCATCAAGATTGATACCGGCCAGGTCCGACTCCTTGATATGCCCTGCAGAAGCATAAGCAACAATAAGATCCAGTTAAAGCACCAAATGCAGATCTTCAATTTTCTTCTTTTCATTATTCTTGTGTAAGAAAAAGCAAGGCTAGATGAAATAGGCTTAATCTATCGAAGTTCCTTCAGGCCTTTATGCATATTGCCAATATATGATTGCGCAATATAATTGAAAGTAATACTCACATTCAACTATTCGTTTCCGTGCATCACTCATTGTCTCCCAATCATGAGATTCTCGAATAGATTTGAAGGCCTTATAAATTGCTTTGCTTTGAGTCATTTTCATATCAAAACTCACCTGGAGTGGCTGCAATCCACCACCAAATTAAGCATCCAACCACAAACAAATCAAAACAAATTAAGTAGAAACCAAAAACTTACCTTTATCTGATGGTTTGCCGCGATTGCTCTGCCCCTGCTTGCTGCTTCTCTCTCGAGAACACTAGACCAAGGAAGGAAGAGGAGACATTTTAAAATGTGAAGACTAGACGATATTGCTGAGTCCGTACGCGGCAAAGAGACTGTGTCGTTTTGTATTCGAGAGCGGGCTAATCGCCCGCCTTTTGCTGTTAGGGTTCTCTAAGGTCTAGTTTGGGATTGCTTGCTTCTAAAAAGTTTAAAAATAATTTTAAAGAAATGTCTTCATAAGCATTTAAAAAAATAAATAAAGGCTTTATACGAGTATGTGGCTACGCGCTTCTCAACAATACTTACTTCTAAGTATTTTTGAAACTCTTTTTTTTTTTTTTTTGAGACATTTCATTTTATTTACCTCCCTCTCTTGTATTTATATTCTAAATCATTTGAGTGCCTGCACTTTGAATTTCATCAATGTTCCTCTATACTAACCAAGGTTTTAAGTTTCTCCGAAACTGCCGAAATTTCCGTCGAAATTTCCGTAAATTTGAAGTACCGAAACGAAATTCATATGCTATATCATTTCCGTCAGGAGTTTTCCGAAATTTACCGAAATTTTCCGTACATTTCCGCGAAATTCTAAATTTCCGAAATATCTACACACACAAAATATATTTAAATATTCAAACCGAAATTTTGTCCGAAATTTCTGTTAAATTCGTATTTCACAGTTTTTGACTTTTCGCTGACAAATATGAAATTTTGATTTTTTTTTTTTCAATCCTCCTTCATAACACAGAAACTCTCTTCTATCATGTGTATCATCCACCATATAATTATTAATTAAGAAGGTATGTTGAAGGCTTTACTGTTCTTTTTAGTTTTACTAGTATTTTCTTAGTGCGTGGCTTTTTTTGACCACCATGACCATAATGATGTCTTTCAACTTTTTCGTAGGCTTGGAGTTCAGTTTTCTCACAACAAACTTTGAATTTTTCTAATTATTAGTGAAAAAGGCGTGATGGCCAAGCCTCCCACTGGGTTCCAGCCATAAAAAAAAAAAGTAAATCACATTCACATTATCAATATACATAACATTTATAATTACATATAGAATTATATATAGTGTTTTAGCAACTTACTACAGTTTAGTTAATTACTCGTCGTCTCGTCCATATTAAATATCACAATTCTATTATTTATGTATAATTTTAGAGAGTTTACATTGTAAATAGGTTTATTATAGGTTAGTTTAGTCTATGTAAAAGTTTCATTCAAAAATCATTTACATGCAATTAATGTGATTTCTTTATTTTTAACCGAAATTTCCACCGAAATCGAAACTTTCTCCGAAATTTCTTTAAATTTGAAGTACCGAAATCGAAACCGAAACCGAAATTTGAAACCTTGATACTAACCCTAACTCTTGGCTTTCTTGCTAATATTGGGTGATCGATGTATTTTGAAATTGTAGTCACATACAATTAATTTACATTAGTGAACCATCATCATACATAAAACTCATTAGATCTAAATTTTCAATTCACAAAATACTTGATAAAAACACTAATGACTAGACATAATTGATTATATTAAAAACACATCAATACATTTGAAAAATAAACTAATGGCACGTTTACTTCCTTTGAATGGAAAATAATCATGAATCAGAGACAAGTGGAATGGGAGAAAATGAATCAGTATTGATTCCGGAGAGAATGATTCCTAAACCCATCTCCCCTCTTCATAATTGAATTCCTGAGTATTCAGGAATCGATTCCTGATAAGGATGTGAGACCTACATCTATGATTCCTTCATGTGTTAGTAAATGCAGAAATTCTTTTACCCGGAATCATTCCGATTCCTTTATGTGTTAGTAAACGCATGAATGTTTTTACCCCCGTAATCATTCTCTTTCATTCCAAGTAAGTAAACGTGCCCTAAAAGTATAAGACCACAATTGATTTAACGTGTGCAGATTATCAAAGTTTGTGCAAGTAAGTAAACGTGCCTTAAAAGTAAGTTTTCTTCATTTATAGTTGAGTATTTTTTTTTTAATTAATTCAAAGTGCTTTTGGGTTTCTGAACCCGCATCCAATTCCAAATAAACCCATAACGTTTTGGATGCTATCTTCTTTGAAATAAAGATCGAAACTCCTCCAAAAAATAAAAAAACAAAAAAAAATAGAAATTGATAGCTTTGTGAATCAATATTCCAATGATCACAAATCATACATGCACCTTTTTTTTTTTTCTTTTTTTTTTTGTAGAAACAACAATTTTTTACTTGTCCCATAAAATCTGTGAGATTTTTTACTTGTGTATTAAATGATTGAGTCATGTAAAAAAGATATGCACAATTAAGGAATGATGACAAGAACAAGAATTTCAGTAATATTATATTTATGGTTGGAACAGAGAGTAATATTTCTCCAACAACTAGGGCCTAGGGAAGTACATACAATCGTAATATCAATGGGTAGTGGAAATTCAAAAATCATCTCGAGAGCAATTCACAATCGAAATTCTCATTGCCCACATGGGGAAAGACTCGCTGAGAATGAGAAGTTAATACACAATACAGTAGGTAACTAATCATAATGATCATAGTTCCACAAAATAGTTCTACTACATCACTTATCCCTCCAGCAACAAATGGTTCATCTTTGCCTCAGTGCTAGCATACCTCTGTGCTTGAGCTATCCGAAAGAGTGAACGACTCTGTTGGGTTGCTAGGAAGCCCAATCATAAGCTTTTGTCTCTGCACAGAAAATGTGGAAACACACATCATAAGCATACTAGTGTACATTACCGAAACATACACAGAGACAATAACTGGGGAAAAACACATCATAGGCATACTACCACACATTGCAGAAACATAAACATAGAGAAGACAAAAAGGGAAGACAACAACTGTGGCTCCCTCAAACACCGATTTTTGTGTAAGCAAATGTTGAGGCCAACTACTAAAAGGTAACAAGGGGTATTGCCAATTCCTTTCAGCCCCCAAAGTACCCAAGGGCCGGCACTTTAACTTTTTTTGACATCAGAATCCAAACTTTGAGCTGTACACAAAGTACCAACAAAGAGTAACTGGTACTTCATCGAAAACAAAGAGAAACTGGTACATACAATGCCAGGTTGGGGCTGGGAAGAGATGACAAGATGAGTATTCAACTCGTGTTGAGTATGGGATTCACAAGAATCATAAGTAATTGTGAAGGCATGCAAATATAGTAGCAACAAGCAGATACTTTAAATATCAGATAACAGCTTGGGGTTATGATGAGAGGAGAGAGGAGGAGAATAGAATCGATTCTTCCCTATTACGATATTCACCAAAGTCATTGTTTGATTTAATGAACTTACTCAGAAGGATTCAGTTTTTAAGTGTAGCTATAACTGACTCACAATGAAAAGACTATGTTAAACAAAACCTTGGGGATGAGAACAATAGAAGACATCACAAAGTGAAAGGCCAGCCGGAATGTAATAATAGATACAAAAAAAGTAGGATATCATTATTACCTTCAAATCAGAGTCGGATGTTTCATAATCTAAGCCAGCTTCATCATGAATCCTTCGATGATGCCCAGATTCTGCATATATTACAAGAAACATTAAATGGCGACGAAAATTGCGAAAAATTAATCAGGACCTATGAACAAAGATAAAACAC
>JANPXK010000477.1:0-20870 GCA_024704745.1 Rosa lucieae
CTTGATATATTAGCTTCAAGCGTTCTTCAAATCTTGCCCATGGAGGGACAGAATTTCCACTCTACAAAGCACGAAGGTGACGACCTTTCAGATTAGTACACAAACAAGCTTCAGGGTTGTTTGAAATTGAAAACTTCATTTGATTTTTGTCTATACAAGGGGTTTTATTTGTAATAATAGTAAATCCCGCAGCAAGGCGCGGGCAAATTTTCTAGTGTATTACTCCTTCAATGATTTACTCATGAATAGGCGATTCCATCATTGTATCACTTTCACTAAGATAAGTCAAAAGGTGCTCAACTTCCATCACATTTCTTTAACATAGACCAAAAATAGATTTTGACGTGAACATATGGATGGTCAATATTAGTCTAACAGGATTAGAAACATAATCAAACTAGGAATAGAAAAGTTAATCAAACTAGACTAAATTATGGAATTCAAAACATAGAACTCTATCTGTACAAATTAATAAATATTTATTTATTGATAAATCAATTAAAATTATTTATTAATAAATCAGTATTAATTAAGCCAATGAGGCTTAAGGTTAAATTTTGCTAAACTCTTCAATTGCCCCTCCCTTAATATAACTTTATAGCAAAAAGTAAAATAAACAAAGGGCAAAAGAGTAACTAAGGCAGTAGAAAACCTAGGAGGATCAGTGTTAATCTTCTCCCTTGTTTAGCAAAATCAAAAGCCGTTCTCCCTCTCCTAGATCGTGCACAAACCGGTTATTGCTAAGTAGAAGACGATCTCCTCGCCCGGTTGTTGGTAAGTGGAAGACGATCTCCTCACGCATAAGTTCATCAATAGAAAATATTTTAGTTGATATGTAGATTCCTATCGAAATTCTCTTTGGTTCAAGTGGTTGTTATACACTATTTTTGGGATTGTGTTTTCCTGTTTGTTTACATATTTTGTATCTAGATGTTAAAGGGAAGCAGATGAGTATGCTACAGAAGATTTAATCAAGAAAGGGTATTAGGGTACATGGTGTTCCTCACCCACGCAGACATTCAACATAAACAGTTACCAGAAGCCCACGTTACATAGGTAGTTGCCGTTCTATTCCAACACGCAGTCTCTCATCATCAAATTCTCTAGGTTCTATTCTTATTTCGGTGTGTCATGTATTTCCATCTCGCAAAATGGAATTTAAATTCAAATCTAAATCTCTCGGGTATTCAGATTTTTGTTATATATGAAAATTTGAGGGATTTGAAGCTTTGGTTTATGTAACAGGTCAAGAAAGAAGGAGAAGTACTTTATGGGAATTCCCCGGTTTGTGCTAGCCTCTCTGTCTATACACGCAACTTGGAGTGAAATTTAATTTTAATTTCTTTGTGTTACAGTAAAGTAGTTCTGCCGTCAAGGATCAAACACAGGCGGATAGGCTGTTGGTCCCGGCCGAATTGTCTAGTTATTTGGGTTCTAAGAGGTAGGTATTATTTGATAAAAGATGTCAGTATCCCATTTTCCTTTTTTCTTTTTTGTGGAAAACTTAAATTATGTGGATGCCTTCTGAATCACATGTTTTATAAATCACAGATCAGCATTAGCAAGTTTTTTGTTACTTGGTTGATGCAACACGTGAGATCTTACTCATACTTCTCTCCAGTTGATGGTGTCTCATAAAACGAAAGTGACTGACAAGGTAATTCTATAATCACTTCAAGATTAATATGCTGATCTGTGTAGGAATTTTTTTAGCTATAATGGTGTTTGAAGTTTTGTATCATTCCATAATTTATTTATTTTTTAATCTTTTCCTCCTATGAATACACTTTTTTTTCTTTTTTCTTTTTTTTCTCTCCAAAGGAAATTACTTGTTCAGTTGCTCGGAATTTAGGTTTTCCTTTAATCTGCCCCATAATCACATTTTCACTTCTCTTGCTTTAGGCTGTCAAAGTGAAGCTCATTGATGATCTTTATTTCTCTTGAACGCTTAAATCGCTTGGGAAGTATGCTGAAAGTAAGTAACCTCTTTGTATCCTCTCTACACATTTGGCAAAACTTTTCGGTGAAAATTTCAAGTCAAGTACATTTGGTCAAAACATATATGACAATTAGTCTGTGCATCAATTTCTTTTTTCCTCTTTATTTTTGAGTGGGAATGTTTGGTTGTGATTAGAAGACTTTTTTTTTTTCTCCTGAGAATTGCTGAGAAATGTGAATACTTCGGTTCTTTGCATTTTAACATTTCAGTTCTTTGACTTCTTTCACAGTTTTACCTGCTTTGATGTTCTTAGATTGCTTCTAATCTGCTTCTAAGAATAATATCAATTAATAATTTTATATTTTATGGAGTCTAAAATGATGGGCTTTACGATTCGACCCAAAAAGAGAACAAAGAGAATGAGGACCTGAACAAAAACCAGTACCCTAAACCGATCAACTAAAATATGTCTGTTGTCTCTATATAAAAGTAAGTAGAATACCAATAAGTAGAATACCAAACATCTAACGTAATAGACTGTGGAATAGACTATGGAATTGGTCCAATTGGAACAGGTGGAACATTCGGGTAGTGCAAGCTACGTGTCCCAGGCATGTTGAGCATGTGTGTAAGAAACTGGATGGTGCTGGGTCCAACATAAACCGGATACTGAAGAGTACCCGATCGTAGAACAAAACCAAGAGCAACTTTGTCTTCTAAATTGTTAGTAGGCCCAAGATCTGCCAGCTGGTTGACGTCGGCGTAGGCTTTGTGGGCTCTCTGCTCATCTTTGAAGAGAAGGCGATGAATGTGGATATCCGACTGCTTTCTTGCCAAAAAATGATACGCTTGAAGATCATCCCATTCCACCTCACCATTAGGCCTATCAGTAAAAATAAAAATTAGTTGTTGTATATAAAGGCCTACATGATATAAAGCAAAAGCCCAAAATGAACTTGATCATAAAAATAATTTGTGACAAATTAAAGCAAAAGCCCAACTACTGGGAGGTCCAAAATGGACTTGATAACATAGGCTTTGGACTTGATAACATAGGCTTTTTTGGTTAATATGCGTAACGTTCTATTTTGAATGAGGTCTAAAGGTGAGGCCCAAAGAGACTGCTTTCGTCAGCTCACTTTTGGGCCGACTCACAGTGGATATTGTTTAAATAATGCAAAAGGTTTATTTATTAACACATCCCCAGTTGTCATCCACATTTCTATTTTGTATCTTGTAGTAGTTGTTATTATATATAGGTAATTAAACACACTAAAAGAAATTTATTTTCGAAAATGCACAGGTGTGTTCGAATAAAAATTTGGGGTGCGTTAATAACACGTGCCCTAAACTATTGCATATATTTTAGGGGGAGAGGTCTCATACCAAATAGTTCCAAGCAAGTTTTCCATATCTGCAACCGTCCAACAGGGATAAGGCCAGACATACAGTAGAAAAAGAGATCTCCTATCGATGTCTCCGAAGCTGTCGATGAGTCCAAAGTGTTCCACATATGAACCCAAAGAATTGGAGTGGCGGTGCTCAACATCAAATCCTTGTATATGAACCCCTACACAGAGAAGATTAAACTCAATATATTGAGAGAGAGTCTAAATACATACATGTAACTACCTGATTTTTTTTTTTTTTTTTTGAGAATGAGGAATCATAAAATTTAGAATAAAGAAATATAGAAAATTGTAACCAAATAATTACTGTGAAAATTTCCGCCCGAGTACGGATCACGAGCCGCTGCATAAGATAAAGTTCGAGAACCCAAATCAAATGCCTGCTCTCTGGTCATTATCTTTCCTTCTCCATATGCCTCCCGCTCCTCACTAACAAACATTTGAAGTCAGTATTTTATTCAAAAACAAGAGATCTTCACTAAACACCCAAAAGGAAGCAAAACAACTAAAAGAAAAGCCCAAACCCGGCCCAACTGTTCTTCTTGTTTTGCTTTAGCCCAAAACAAAAGCCATAAAAGGGAGCAAATACAATAGAAGAATCCCCAAAAGCCCCAAAGCAAAACAACTAAAAGAAAAGCCCAAACCCGGCCCAACTGTTCTTTTTGTTTTGCTGCTTTAACCCAAAACAAAAGCAAAGTAGACCTTTACTTTGTTGAGATCTTTAGAACATCATCCGCAAATTCCGCCCCCGACCCGAGTGTCTCAGCACTGTCTATTAGCCTCCAATGAACTGTTTTATGATCGAGAGTAACAACGCCAAGTCGGTGACCCTGCAATAAATACGTTTTAGAAGAAATTAGTTTATTGCTTGACAAAAGAAGAAATATACATTCAAGAATACCTCGGCTACTGTATACCCCCCGATCAACATTCCGAACGCTTCCGGTGTTCCCATGAACTTCATGTGTTCCAATCGCCTTGTATTTCTCGCCACGTATTTGCTTAGATAAGAGGAAGCTTTGTGTATCGCATCTTCAATTGACGTCACATTTGCCTAAACAAAATTTTAATTAAATTTATATTAAAAACTAATATAATCAATATATATACATAAATATACATATAGTTATCCTTTTTACCTTAGTATTCAGGTAGTGATACAAGCCGAACCATTTTTCAACCAAACCACAGAGTGTGCAATAAATCCTTCCTCGATAGTTACCACGCATGTATCTGATTTTTGTGCAGTCATCTTCAACTGTATATACAATTAATAACACCTCTGTTCATAAACTCACTTGAATAAAAATAAAAGGTTCATGAACGCATGGTAAGTGAGAATGCACGTACCTATGGACTCGTATTGAACATAGATATTTAGTTGCTTGTCAAACGTTTTAAAGTCTAAGCTGGTTCTACTGTCCCCGCCCAACACTACCCCTCCGCTGTATACGAAGCCAAAATTTGTCGTCCCTTTGCACGGCACCATCTAAAAACAAACAACAAAACTTATAAATACAACAGTTTCAACAAGAGCTTGTAGGGGTAGGTTCGGTTCAATTCAGTTCGGGTTTAGGCCAAAACCGAGAACCGAACCACACAAAACTTCAGTTCAGTTTTACATTTTTCAAGTTCGACACCGAAAGCCAAACCAGACCGTACGGTTTGGTTCAGTTCAGCCTAATTCTGTTTATTTACTCAAATAAAAATAATTTAATACAAATGTTTTTTTTTTCAAAGATCCATTTAACAGTTCTTTTTCTATTTTAACCCACCTTCTAAGCTCCTTGCTCACCAATATACTTGCATTAATTACGCTGGAGACCAGGAAACTAAAAATCAAGGCTATTGGAGCCTTTTCAAAATGGCCATTGGGGCCATTCCAATATAGAAAAAATCAAGGCCATTGGAGCCTTTTCGATATGGAGAAAAAAAAGATGAAGCTAAAAACGTTATCTAGAAATATATCCTCCAAAACAGCTGGAGAAGGAATACAAGTTCTGATAATTGGTTCTTGTTGCCTGCAAACTGAGACAACAATGCTTCAACCCACTTACATGAACCGAAATCTTCTGTCCCCATTTCCCTATCCCCACCCTGTCCCTTCATTCTGATTGGTTAACAAGGATTAAAAAATGAATATAAAGATTAAAAAATTAAACAAAAGTTTAAGATAATAATTTTTTAATCTATATCAACCAATCAGTGGAGAGGGACACCTATCCCCATCTCATTTGGGGACAGAGGATTTCCTGCCCACTTACATTAGACAAAAAAGAAATTGATACCGACATACTTTAAGAGCTATAAGAGCATGGTACAAATTTGCTTCTTGAAAACCCAGAACACAAATAATTAAATGAGGTAAACATTACCTCAGAAACTTTATGATTGGGATGGTTCAAATCTACATCATCTGAGCCAGAAAGACATGCCCCTGCAATAGAGGAACTATAGAAAATGTCAATAAAAAACTAACGAAAAAGCTAAGTAGCAACCAACAAGTACACAAGTGTAGACTTACTGTTTTCCAACCATCTCGGTCTAGAAAAAGCTGAGCAGCAAGCACTTCTGTATACATCATCAGTTCAAAAGCAATCAGGGATTTTTTTTTTGCATACAACACAACCATACAAATTAGTTTAGACCCCAATTCTTAGCACAATCCAGTTAGATTCCAAATTAAAACAGAGTCTTCTTGACTAGCTTTATCATACAATCAACTAACAGACAAGTTTCTTAGGAGAGTTTGAAACCAGTTTAGCTCATCATCATCAGAAACTTTGCTAAACAGACTATGAACTAGATTAGGATGTACCAGCTGTTGTGCAATGATATTCAATCCTTGAGGTCACTGGATCCAAGTCCTGCAGATAAACATAACCAAAAGAATGCAAATTATCGATCAAATCTAGACAACTAGTCTACACAACCAAATAGCAAAACCACTTACTAACATGTGGTCAGACACAAAGGACTATTTATTTGTCAAGCCATTCAATCAAAGACTATTTTACCTATTCAATTCTTTCTAGACATGCACCTACTGGGCATCATCAAAGTACAATAGAAAAGTCATAGCAACATCTATCCGGCTTCGTAGTTTCTGCAGGCATTCCTCCTGACAAAATTTAAGGAAAAATATCATACTATGGACATATAATTGATTTCCAGAGATGCATATAATTTGATGATTTATATAGAGGTTGGCAACTAAAGAAAATAAAGCTGAACCAAATAACAAAGTTACTGGATCTTGTAAACATCCTCCAATTATTTATGTTAAATAGTTCCACCATTACATATAGCTTTCCCTCATTCCAATCGTCTAGCCATGTTCACGGACTTGTACAATAGCCACGAAATTAAGATAAAATAAACCCAGCGTCAAGAATTCAAGAGCAGAGAGATTTGAAACTAAAAAAGCTTAAAATCATACCAGCAACTCAAATAATATCATGACATTATCCTAAACCCATATCGATTCCATTTTCTCTAATCATAACAACATACACAAATAATCAGTGACAAATAAACCCAAAGCAGATCTAAACATTGATATGATTGAAAAAGATGAAAAGGGGGAGAGAATCTGAGATAAGAGTCAAACATACAGATCAGTAGGCACAAAGCGGGGCTGAAGCGAGGTCACGATGTCGATATCGGAGCAACGCAGTGATGCCGATGGTTGCTTAGAATGGTAGAGAGAACGATGGAAGAGAGAAAGACTAGAATGAGAGGGTTCACATAATGGTAGAGAGAACGATGGAAGAGAGAAAGACTAGAATGAGAGGGTTCACATAATTAGGGTTTGGGTAGAAGTTGCAATGTGCGAGCAATGTGAGAGAGGTTGAAGAGAACGATGGAAGAGAGAAAGACTAGAATCAGAGGGTTCACATAATTAGGGTTTGGGTAGAAGTTGCGATGTGCGAGCAATGTGAGAGAGGTTGAAGAGAACCTCGAGAGAGAGAGACTGAGTCACTGAGAGACTGAAGGATTTTTTTTTTTGGGAATGAGAGAGACTGAAGATTGACCCGAGGGATTTAGCTTTATATAGGGCGGCCACTAGGGTTTCTGAGTTAAATGAAAAAACGACGTCGTTTAGGCTGACTTCGGTTCGGTTCGGTTTTCTGCGGTTTTTGACACCCATAAACCGGCAATTGACCAAGTCTTTGATCATGCGGCATCACAATGTTTTTTTGGAAATATTGCAGCTTGCACGAAGTGCGCTTGACAGCTACAAGGTGGATCTTTTGTCTGCATTTTTTTTTATGCACCTTTTAGCTATTCGATAATCATGATTTCTTCTGTTGTAAGATTATGCGGTTTCGAATATATTAAGCATCCTTTAACGAAAATTCTTCCATGCTCCGAGCATGAAGTGCCGGGCACATCACCACTCTTTCTAACCGTCAGATGTGTTCTCATAATCCTAACCACTCATTTATATTAACCTACTGACCTGCTAGCATGGTTTCTGTTGACAAGAAATCACCTTGATCAAAAAGAGTAAAATCTCTTAGTAAAAAAAAATTAAAAAAACTTAATCACTCGTCCAGACTCCAGACTGGGATGATTATGTTTTACCCAAACTGAGTGAATTGAGTTCTACCCGTCTTGGGTGGATTGTTTATCACTTTATAGAAGTGGATCTTGGATCTAGTTGTGTAGGAGGAACCCCAGGTGTTCATCATTCACCATGCTCCTCAGCCCAGAAAACTCTTTTTCACCGTCAGCTGCAGAATTTAGCTGGGATTTGACGGACTGAATCATTCTGATCTTGAATTTCCACACTAAATTCAATTCTCTCTTCAATATTTGACCAGCAAATCGAATCTGGAACAAGCAAAAAGAGAGAACTGCAAAAGGGAGAGAGAGTATTCATAAAGATCGATGCTCCCAAGCTTTTTTTAATCAACATGTGTTTGAATGATCTGCTGTCCGTGGTCTCCCGTGATTCTCTGGGCTATTATCGGATCACTCGGTTTGCTGGCGACCCGCGAACCGGATCGCCAAATCCATGCTACTCAACCTTTGAAACTTCGTCTTCTTCCAAGAAGAAAACTGATTGCGCGAACTCCGATGATTCTGAAACTCAGTTAGCTGGGACTGCAGAGTCCTACATCTACTCATCTTTAATTTCGGGAAGAAAAAAAAAAGTGCTCTACTTTTTATTAGTCATATTTTCTTTTCGGATAAACAATTCACTTAAAGAATAGTGAATTCATAAAACTCTTCTAAAGTACTCCTCGTGAACTAACCCGAAAGGACAGGTTGAATCCCATTAAGGATTAGAGTGACGGCCAAATACGGAGTGAGTTTAGAGATGGCTTCGGCAACAGTTTCGCCACTGGTAAAGGCGTAACTGATTACATCGCGGAGCGACAGCACAATGACGGCTTCAACTATAGCAATAGCCAACGACACTAGTGTTACTATCACAACCGAGAATGCTGCAGACTTTGGATTCCCAGCACCTAGCTCGTTGCTTACTCTCACACTGCATATATATGTTCATTAACAAATTGACAATGATATTTATAGTTTTGAAAATTTATCACTTACCTTATAGCTGCGTTAAATCCAACTGAAACCATGAACAGTACTCCATTTATCGCCATGCTGCACAAGATGAATGATACCATGGATTAAGCTTATAGACATGTAAGTGTACGGATGAACATAATAATAGGATTAATCTTATAATGAGATGTTCGACGCTTCTTTCTTCTTGTTCTTTTTCCTTTATCCTGTTAGAGCAAAGGTAAAAATATGCTCGTTTACTGTCTGTAATTAAATTCGTTAGGTGAACCGCATGTGGTATATGAATGGTCACTATTAATTAATCCTTACGCCATGGAAGAAACTTTTGGTAGACCAGTTATGGCACTGGCAAGTGGCAAACGAATTAAATTCAATTTTTCCAATTGTCATGAGGATTAGATGCGACTCACCACTGCGAAGGAGATAGAGCTGGCGTTGGATCCCCCGGAAAGCGAATGAGGCGGCTCACCATGTCGCTGCGCTTACAGTGAGGAAGACGTGCCCCGAGGTTTGGGCTTCTAGCCCTCTGTCTTCCCTGGTTCATGTTTTATCAAGAGATGGTTTACCTTGCCCCCCAATTGTTATTCCTTCAGCTCCTGCACCTCCAGGTGCCCCTAGACATGCGCTCCCTGCTTGAGGGACGCTGCTGCGTTGGCTGTCCTACGAAGCTCCTGATGTCTCCTTTTAATTTGCGCCCTTGCTTTCCTTTCTGTCCTGTTTTTTTTACTCTTGTTGTTGTTGCGTCTGTTAGTAGTTTCTCTTGTCTTGCCTCCTGTGGCTTTGACTATGAGAGCTCTGTTTCTCTTCAGTTTCGCCTTTTGGCTTTCTGTTGTATTTCCCTCTTTTCAATGAATCTCTTTGACCAAAAAAAAAAAAAAAAAAATTAAATTCATCTCAAACACGTACTATAGTAAAGTTAGCTGGACAGAAATGATAGGCATGCGCCACAGAAAGCGCGCTACTATTAATTAACTGTAGGAGTTTCTTTACTTCATATATACCCTGTATATGTGTGCGTGTTTCTATCATAGTAGAACTGTAGAAGATGACTAGCTAAGACCATCTCCAATGGAGAGGTCAAATGCCATGTGGAAGCCCAACGGAAATTTTTGACAGCCCAAACCCCTCTCCAACCGGCCTGTTTTTTCCACGTGGATTTGACCTAACTCTCTCCTCTGTCAAATTTGACAGCCTCTTCCCTTTCTGTCATTTATTTTTTTATTGTTTCTCGATCACTTTCTCTCGGTGCGTCTCTCTTTCCCCTTTCACCATCTTTCTTCCTTCATCTCACCCAGAAACTCAAACACTTTGCATGTCTTCAAATCTCACCGCTCTTCTTGAATAACCAGAACATGGATCAAAGATGCTCAGATTCATCTTCAGATGCTGCGAATGAAGACTTTTGCTCGTAGATGAGAACAGAGTTGCTATAGCCTAAAGACTTGTATATCAGTAAGTATATGGAACGTGGTGATCTTTATTTATGTTGTTGTTTAAGGCAATTAGCAGAACAAAACAAGGCCTGTGGTATCCAGTGGCATCTAGTTGCAGTTTGTCTCTGTTTATTTCTTCAGTTTGTATCAATAGATCTGGTATTTATTTCTTCAGTGGCATCTTGATTGGTTTTGACTTTTAATTGGCTCATGATCATAAATTAGCCGTTAGCATGTAGTAAGCACAAGATTGCAGATGACTCGGGTGATCATAAAGAATGAGAGTTTCAATCGGACCCGATCACTATATAAACCCCCCACAATGGCTCTTTCCGATTCGTTTAATTCCACACAAGAGAAGAAAGAAGAAGAGACAAAGCAAGAGAAGAAGGGAAAGGGGAAAAAAGACTCATTCTTTCTAGGGGTTTTGCTTCCCTAGAAGCTTTCTTTCTTTTTTCCCCCGGAAAATTTTTTATCTCTCTTTTCTCCCTCATCGGAGTTTTGGTTTCTCTGCAGCAATTTTGGTTTGGTTTTCAACAATGGAGGACTACTATTATGTGAGCAGCGAGGACGAAGGCTATTACGATGACGAGGAGGATAATGATGATCCTGAGAATTTGGACGAAGGCTATTACGACTATCATTGTGGTGTCATGTTTTTTCAGCTGATCTGTGGCATGTTCTAGCTGTCATTATAGCTGGAATGTTCTATTGCAAATCGCTGTGATATTGGATCAACTCATATAGAATGGCACATGCATTTAAGAAATAGTATTGTTCTGAATTAAAACTTTCTCTTTCTATAATAACAAATCATGTTATTTGTTACAAACCAATACTGGTGTAATTTGATAATGGTAAATGTGCCATCTTTCATTTGATAGAAACTAAAGATGTTGTGAATCAGGAAAGCTAGAGTTGCCTCATCAGATTTTCTCATGTTCAAATTTGATATGGCCTTGGTTTTGGTACGATCCCTGTGATTTCGTTGTACAACATGCAGTTTAGGCAGATTGATTATAAAAATGACTTTTGATATATGATGCTGTCTTATATAGCAGCTTTTGGGGCATATGTTTTCCTCTATTCCTAAAATGTTAAAAGCCAACGTTTCTTTCTTTTTTTACTTGTTCTCATTGCCAAGGTTATATACATGATCATCAGTCTTGTATCATTGTATATGAATGTTACAGTGACATATTATTGTTTTTATCCAAATCTGCTATATTGTTTGGATTTGCTGCTATATGCTAGCTAGCTCTTACCATAATAAGGTATCTAGCTAAATAATTTTTTTTTACTGTGATGATATAGTCTAATGCACTCATTAGCATTCAAGAACATTCCGGGAGAAATTTTGTTTTCTTGAGTTTTTGGGGTGAAAAACAATGCTGAGCTAAGGTCGATCTTAACTATTTTTCTTTGGAATGAGCAGGTTCCTGCTTCGGTTCTTGACTGTGAGCCGAACTTTGATTTCAAGAAAGACATTGAAGCAAAGAGGTAATAAGATAATTATCCCTATTAGTTTTTCATGTGTCTGGTTATGATTATGAAGACTTTGTATGGAAAGCTGCTTTATGAAATCTTGAGTAGACTTTGTGTTTCATAATTGGAGACCATCCATATGCTTATTTGGTTGATCATCAACTCAAAAATCATTCTGGGTATTAAAAAAAAACAATGAAATCACACCACAATATCTCATTTGTCAAAGATTGAAAATACCAAACCAGGAAGTGCATGTAGAATAATTTATATCAAATGTATTGTACATATAGCATCATATTTACAATATTCTTTCTATAGTCTGTCCTTACAAGATGGATTGAATACACCCCCCTAAATTTCTGTTCTTCTTTTGTATCGCAGCGTCTTGTTTGGTTGTTGAGATTATTGTGTGGCTCTCCGTCTGCAATTGAGATTTTGGAGTTTTTATATTTTTGGTTGATCAATTAAAACCTTCAATGGTGTTTATTTGCAGGTAATCTCAAAAGAATCTCTCTTGGCTTTCAGATGAAAATTTTGCAAGGTGATATATGAAGTTTATGCTGCAATATTCCTCCGATTGTTTTTGAACACTACTTGGTCTTGTAATATGCAGCATTGCAGAATGGAGGTGGTCATGAAAGCCTTCTAGATTTTTTTGTTTGGATCAGTTCGTTGGTTTCCAGGGGTGCACTTGATGTTTATGTTTTCACCGAGTTTATGTTTCCTGCTATGTATTCCCATATCTCAAATGTCTCATAATCTCAATTGCATCTCTCAATTGCACCATTCATTGTATGATTTTTCATTTATAAGATTAAAAAACAAAAAAGGAAAAACAACATAAATAGAATTTTATATATTAAAGTAATATTCAAATTTGACATAGCCATTGGAGTTAAGGGATGTCAAAATGTTGTTATATCAAATTTGCCATGTCATATGTCAAATTCAAATTTGACTCAAACCAAAAGAATAAGCCATTGGAGATGCTCTAAATAGCTTGTGACCTTGTGTCCTTTTGTGACAATTCAGTGTCGCGTACTATATTCCTAGCTATATAAGTTGAAAATGTAATGTCACGCCAATCCCTACTATATCGAACCATGTTAATTAATTAGAGAAGTTTATTACATGTAATAATCAATCAACTCTAAAGTCCTTCTTTGTTAGCATAGTGCTATATATATATATATATATATATATATATATATATTTATTGAATGGAGTTGAGAGTTTAGTTTCTTACCATACAGCCAAAGAGTTCAAAGCAAGCTCAGGGTCCTTTAGTAAGCCAGCAATCAACACTAGCACCTGAAAGTACCACACCAAGCACAACATCACAGCCGATGCAGCCGATAACTTCACGAACTCCCACAACCCCGAAAACGCCTGCAAACTAAACCCACTCCATGTCTGCTTACATTTTCTACTTGTCAAAATGTAGACGAACTGAGCGATTACAATGATCCACCAAGACAACCTCAAAACCAACGAGGCACCAATCAACCCCCAACCTAACTCGTATACAGCCACCCAACTTAGCAATAAATGCACCCCAAGCGTAGCCCCAGATATGTAGGCACTTGGAAGCACAATTCTCTGGGCCTGGAGAAACTTTTGGATTGGAAAATTGACAGCGTAGGCGAAGATTTGTGGGATCAGACCGTAGACGAAAACTGCGGCTGCAGAGGCTAAGGCTGATGATTCTCCGATTAAAAGCAATAAGGGCTTGCATAGGATGAAGACTGCAATTGAAGTGGAAGTCCGGTGATGGTTAGGACTATGGTTGCTCGTTGGAGATATATGCCTAACATGTCGTACTTGTGGGCACCGTAGGCTTGCCCACATAGAGTCTCCACCGCGCTTCCCATACCTAACTACAAGAAAAAGAAAAAGAAAAAGAAAAAGAGAACAAATAAAAGTAAGTCCAAAGTGTTCTTTTAGAAATGGTAAAAGCAAAAACACATATATCAGAGACTCATCAAAAGCAGCTCGTCTCAAGAGAGAGAAACCCATCAACAGAGTCTTCCTCCTCCTCCCCTTCTCTACCAGATCCGGATCTTAGATCTGGATCTTGGTCTGAGAGTGGGGGGAGTCACTGGTTTCCTTCTCTAGTTTTGTCTCTCTTCTCGTTTTGGCAGATCTGGCGTCCCTTCTGCGAGGTGTTGCGAGGTGGTGTTGGGTTGCAGCGCAGTGGCTTACGGGTCCAAGGTTGCGGTCTGCTGCTGGCAGTGGTTTGCGATTTTCTTTTCGGTCTGTGAGGCGGCTTAGATCTCGGGCCCAGGGCGGAGTAGTGCCCGGTGAGGGCCTTGCTCTTTCTGGGATCTGGTTTTGGATGTTGAACGGACTGCAGGGTGGATCGCGGATGGTCGCAGCTCGTCGGTGGTGGTTGAGCTTTTGGAGGGTGGAGGTTGAAGGTGATAGGGTCGGGTTCTGGTCACAAGTTGGTGAGTGGTTTGTCAAACCTTCCTTGAAATGGGTGTTGGGAAGGCGGCGGCTGCTGCTCGAAGTGTTGGCTGGGTCGATTCCGGGTTGGTCTCGTGATGGCAAGGACTTGGCGGTGATGCGTCTTTTGTTGCGGGGCTCATCCTTCTTCCGGGTTGGTGAAGCTTGGGGGTGTGATCTTGGGTTCCAGGGGGCCGGGTTGCAGCGGTTTATGCTTTTTCTGTTGTTTAGTTTTCTGTTTTTGTTGTTTGTTCTTAGATTGTTAGTGTTTGGATCTGCTAGCCAGATCTCAAATAAGTTAGTGTTTGGATCTGCTCGCCAGATCTCAAATAAGTCCATTCTCTTTAGAGTTTCAGTTGTCGTCGTGGTTTCTGGCAATCGGATCGATTTGGGTTGCTGGCTCGTTGTCAGGATCCAGTCCTACCCGGTCTTTATACTGGGTTTTTATTATCAGCCTGTGTTGAGGAGAAGGGGTGATCCTGGGATAGCCCGCCCAATAGTGTTCTATTGGTTAGTGCCTATTCTAGTTAGTGCTACCGTTTTTGGTCCAATGTGCGCGAGCAGCGGCCTAATTCGATTGTGGTTGTTAGATCCATTGACGCGTCTTTCTCTCTTGGTCGGAGTGAGGATTTGTGGTATCAGTCTTTTGGTGTTGGCTTTTGCTGTAAACCCTAATGGGTGTAGGGATTGTAATTGCAGTTTCTATTGAATGAAGTTATTATCTGATAAAAAAAAAAGAAATGGTAAAAGCACTTACAGATGATGAAATTTACGTTTATGTAACCCTTTATAGTGTTCCTAAAGACAGATTTTTCTATGAAAACACTTCCAAATAGTCCTTAAAGAAGTGTGAGAGTCGTAGGATGTTCGATCTTTTGTTAGATATACGTACCATGAGGCCGTAGGCAAAGAGTTGGATGCCGCTATTGCCGAGGGAGGCAGCTGCAAGCTCGAGATTACCTAGGTGGCCGGCGAAGACACTTGTAGAAAGTGACATAGTGTTGTTGATGACGTAAACGAAGACGGCAGGAGCAGTAAGGCGGAAGAGGAGCTTGAGTTCAATCCATGTGGCCAATCGGAGCCTCTTGAAACACGGCAACTGGGTGTCGGATAGTACCTTCTCAAGTGGAGATGACTCCTCGCCATGACTAGCGGAGGCTACTGATTCGCATTCGGGTTCTGGTTCGGAGCTTAAGATGGGTTGGTGGAGCTCTTCATGAGAACCCATTTAGTGTAGTGTTTGTGATGGATATGCGCTGCACTGTGATAAAATTGAGAGTTTAGAGATATAAGTCGTCAACGAGTGCATATATGTTAAAGAGAAAGCCGCTTGTATGATTGAAAATAAATGCGTTACGAGTGGTCTATTGGTCGATTTGCTCAAAGTTTACAAAGTTACGTCTGTGGTTCTCAGATTTTTGGTGAAAATAAGGAAAAGTTGTTGGCCCCACGCTAAAATAAAAGTTAAAACATAAGAAAGTTCCTCACCTTCTTTTTTACCGTTTTACTCCCGTAGAAATATTTCGCTAACATGCCGTTGTAGTCGGTTAGAGAACGGTTAGAGAGCGTAACGGAATCGCCTCGCGCCGAAGACTATATAAGGACTCATTTCTAACACTTGACTCTCTAACATGCTCACTCTGTCTCTGTGAATTCTTCTGGAAATGTCTTATTGGGAGTCTTGAATCTCTCAATCTCCCTCTCCCGTCTTCTCCCTCCTTTCTTCGTCCTCCGACCTTCATGGCCCTGCCGGTCCCAACTCCTCCAACCCCATTCTTCACGACGTTGCCGAGCCCAACACCTACAAACCCAATTTGTCAATTTAGAATCTTGGAAGGCTACGACTACGTGATATACGTCGACGAAAGAAACCAAGTCACCCTAGGTCTGCCAGTGAGAATGTGTGGGTCCGTGCAGAGAGAATGCTTCATTGACGCAAAGATCCCCATCATCACTGTCAATCTTGGACAACCGCCCCTGTATTTCCCCAACCGAATCGGCGCCTATGTCAGGGTGGTGGCGTACGACGCCGTAATGGGTAGCGATGGGTCATCGGTCGTTATAGCGGCGCCCCCTCAAGCCTAGAGGCACCACGACGGAAACTACGTGATTTCCTACTCGTCCCTACGTACTGTCGGACCCTATTGTAATCCCTCCTCCTCTTATTGACATCCTTCCTTTCACCCACTACACTGCAGTTGAGGATCGCACAGTGCAGGTGCACTGGACTGCCTCTCCGGAGCTTGGTGCCATCACTAGAGAGAAATTAAATGCAAGATATTTGTGAGGATTCCTCATTAATCATTTAATTTTCTCTAATATCTTAGAACTATAACATTATAACATCAAATGATGCTCTTATTGAAAAAAATTCATACATTATCTTTGTGTAACTTGATCTAAGATCTCAGTAAACTTATAAATAGGACAAATTTGAACAAATATTGTGACTCATGAAAGTGTTCACACAGCTTCATATAAAATTTCAATAAACTTATACATATGACAAACATGACTCATAAAAAGAATACATAATGAATGCTCAAATGAAAAGGTATCATATTTTAGTCTTCCCAAATGCAAGGTTTGTGAAGAATCCTCATCAAATGTTCAATCGAGTGTGAATACACGCACAACATGTTCATTTGGGTCAAGTGAATTTCCAATCAGGTCAATCAGGTCCGCTAGTCATATTTAGGGATGACAATGGGGAGGGCAGGATAAGGGGAATAAATTACCATCCCTATACCCGACTTCAATCCCGTTCCCCTTACCCACCCCAATCCCCGTTAACAATATTACTACTTTATTATATAAAAATTCATATAAAAAATTAGATTGTAAATTATGAAGTTAAAATCAACCATCAAAATAAAATAAATTTATTATTTCAATCAAGAAAAATTGACATGTTGATAAAAATCTTTTATCAAAAGAATCTTTTTTTTTTTTTTTGGATAGATGGGGACCCAAAGGGCCCAAAGGAAAAACAAGAAACAATAAAACACAATCAGCCAATGGCTGTTGCAACTTTCCTATATCTAAGGACTTCACACAAGTCATCTAACACAAGGTTAGTAACCTGTGGAGGAGGTTGCTCAAAGTAGATAGCACCAATCTCAGCGGATAGATTGCATCTTGAAAAGAATATTCATTTTTTTTTTTAACATGTTTATTAACAGAATTTAAATATTGACAAAAAGATTAAGTTTACATAAATATTTATTTATAAATAATAATAATAATATATTTCAAATAATTCTTATTGGGTGGGTATGGGGATAGGGATCAAAATATCATCCCCGCCCCATATCCGAATTTGAATTCTAAAGATCCCCATCTCAATTATCCGAATTTCTCTCCGTTAGAGTCAAATACCCGATGAATACACTACAATCCCCAGTCAGTCATGTCCAATCCAACAAATGACATTCAAGAACCCATAACAGCCCAAGGTAGCCCAAACCGTTCCAAGTTATTAGTCCCACAAAACCAAAATGTCCAAATTACCCTTAACTCCAACCGCTTCCCTCCACCCTGATGGAGGGTTTTTGCAGAAACCACACACACACGCGGAGACCCAAAAATGGAGTTCGAGAAGCGAAAAGCGGCGACGCTGACGTCACTGAGATCGGAGCAAGAAGAAAGCCTCCGGCGGCGGGTGGCTTTACATCTCTCACGACCCGGCCGATCCCGACTCCGTCCTCGACCTCGTCTTCTGCTCCTCCGATCAGAATGAGCCGGAGCTCCAAGACGACCAAAACGACATCGTTTTCAGATTCGAGCCGCTGATTATCGCCGTCGAGTGCAGGGACGTGGCGGCGGCGCAGGTTCTGGTGTCGAAAGCCATAGCGTCCGGGTTCAGAGAGTCCGGCATTACGAGTTCGAACAAGCGTGTGATTATCGCGATTCGCTGCTCGATACGATTGGAGGTTCCGCTGGGGAGTAGTCGCGAGATTATGGTGTCTCGCGAGTATTTGAGGTTCCTTGTGGGCGTGGCGAACGAGAAATTCGAGGCCAACCGGAAGAGGACCGAGGCTTTTCTGGAGGCTCTGCGGAGTGAGAGCGGAGAGTTTATGGCTCCGGCTGGTGGAAATTACGAGAATGCCTCTTCCGGTACGGTTTTTCGATCATTCTGAACTGTTGAATTTGATGGTGTGTTTGTGTAAATTTTTGAATTTGAGCAAATGTGTGTTGCAGGACACCTTTGATGTTAATGTGAAAGCAAAAAAAGTCTGAGTCTTTGAAACATTGGCAGGGTTGAAGGGAGATAGTGGATGCTCTAGTCTGTCTGTTGTTCCGATAGAGGTTTCCGGGGAGAATGAGGAGAATCTTTACCTCTGGGGTCATTCGGCTTGCTCATTGGTGAAGAAGGCAGATAATGGGATTCTTGTGTTTGGTGGATTTGGAGGCATTGGAAGACATGCGAGAAGAAATCAGTGTTTGCTGGTTGATACATTGTCTGGTAGTTTGAAAGGGATTAGCGTAGAGAGTAGTCCTTCACCGAGATTGGGCCACACGGCTTCTTTGGTTGGAGATTGTGTGTTTGTTATTGGAGGCAGGGCTGATCCTGAGAAAATTCTGAGTGATGTATGGGTCCTCGATATACAGAAGAAGGAATGGAAACTCGCCGAATGTTCTGGTGATGTATTTCCTCCCAGGTAAACTTTCTGGTGATATAAGTGAGCCTTTTCTTTTTTCCTTGTCTGGTGATGTTGTGTTAACACGTTCGAGTCTTTTAATACATGTTAGTTGTACATATGCAGGCATCGACATGCTGCAGCCGTGGTAGGATCAAAGATATATGTGTTTGGCGGACTTAACAATGATGCAGTCACTTCTTCCTTGCATGTACTGGATACAGATAATCTGCAGTGGAGAGAGATAGTTGTCAGTGAGGAAGGTCCGTGTGCCCGACATTCACACTCAATGGTGGCATCGGGATCTCAGCTATATATGTTTGGAGGATATGATGGTGAGGAAGCAATTGGAGACTTGTACAGGTTTGATAGTGAAAAATCTAAATGTAAATGGAAAAAAGTGAAGGCGTCTGGGAGAAGTCCCCATGCAAGGTTCTCACACTCCATGTTTGTGTACAAAAATCATCTTGGAGTTATTGGTGGTTGTCCAGTTAGACAACGTTGCCAAGAGTTGGCAATACTTGATTTACGACTGTGCATGTGGAGGCATGTGAAACTGGAATCCAACGGCGAAGATTTGTTTGTACGTAGCACTGCCAATGTTTTTGGTGATGATCTTGTTATGATTGGTGGCGGGGCATCTTGCTATGCATTTGGTACAAAGTTCAGTAAGCCAATGAAAATCAACTTGCTTCCTCTGATGCTGAGAGATGATAATCGTAAACCACTCGTTGGAGAACTGCATACTGACCAAATTGATATTGTGAAGAGCGAAAAGAGTAGACATCCACAGGTTCAAAATGTTAAAACATTAACTGAAGCTCCTGACCTAAATTTTAAGAGTGAATTACCCATGGCTGATGGCATTGGTCAACAGGTGGATGCATATTGGGTTCTGAAACTTGAAAGAAAGTATGCGAAAATAGGGAAGGACATACTAAAGAAGTTTGGTTGGTTAGATCTTGCAAGGAAGGTTTACTCCGTGGAAGGTGGTTTACATATTTGTTTCCCTGTGAGTGCAAAATTTTCTGATGTATTGAAAGAAAATCAGCATCATATGGCAAATTCATTTGAAGGACAGAGTGATCACATTTGTAAGCCAGATATAGGAAAGGAATGTTCGATTGATGAGGTCACCTGTTCAACAGCCTTAGACATTCTAAAGGAATGTGGTGCAACGAAGCTGGTAGATGAGGTTGTTGAAGTCAGAAAAACTGCAAAATCTCCCTTGAAAATAATGAATGATGCCGTGGGGTCTCTGCTGGAGGATAAAGGCCTACCTGCAGGACTGTTGGAGGAGCTGCCAACCAGGTTTGTATTTTGTGTATCCTTTCTTGCAAGTAGGAATAGAAAATCAATTTCTTCAGAATGGTCTGTGAGGTAATTAACTGGGCACTGCTTACTCTTATTTAGTTCTAAGATCATGTCAAAGAAGAATTTCTCTTAATGGAGGGTTGGTAGTTTATAAGAGGAACACTTCAGGAAAAAACTTTGTCCCAGAAATTTCACGTTTCGTTGGTCAAAAGCCTATTTAGATAAGGGTTCACAGGTAGTAACTAGAGACAATGACTGTGTGCTTGTGATGCTGATAATAGAATCATTTTGTCCATTTTAGATGGGAGCGCCTTGGAGATATTGTTGTGCTTCCAGTGACATCATTCAAGAATCCGTTATGGGACTCAATTGCTGAGGAGCTTTGGCCCGCTGTTGCCAAATCAGTAAATGCTGTTCGCCTTGCTCGCCAAGTAAGTAATATACAGAACTACAGAACTATTTTATAATATGGGGTTTGCTCATTAAACTTAGAAGATGTTAGCTAGTACTTTGTTTACTCATATTCATGACTTAAATGTGTTGGTATTACAGGGCCGAGTTGCATCAACTGGTACAAGGGACAGTACTTTGGAGATTCTTATAGGAGATAATGGTTGGGTTGATCATCGTGAAAATGGAATTCTCTATTCTTTTGATG
>JANPXK010000478.1:0-33165 GCA_024704745.1 Rosa lucieae
TGAAAGAAGTTAGAGAGAAGTTCGTTATAGGCTTTCTTAAATTGTATTCATTTGTCTGCAATATTTTATTTGTTATTTTGGAATCTTTGTTGCTACAAGTTTTCTGTAGGCAGTTATTCATTTAACCATTGATGGTAATTATCTACTGTTTTATTGAACGTGTTGAATTACCAGGTAATTGGAACAATTAGTTGATATATGTAAGATTGCAAAATCCTAAAAACATAAGGGAAATGATCTCCTTGGATGGATTTTCAAGCATTCAAATCTTTCAAAGGAGCAAATCAAATCCTTGACTGGATATTGAGGTTGCTCTTCTCTGGTCCCGAAACTTCATCAGTATCCATAGCTTTAGTCATATACTTCTTGCCTAACTGTCTTAATGCAATTGAACAATAACATATAACGATTCTTCCGCAGCAAAGCGCGGACACATTTTCTAGTTATGAGCTATTTGTGAAGCAATCTCTCAATATGGAGATGGCTATTGTTATGGCAAGGGTATGAAAGATGTTATCTCATATAATTTTTCCCCTCTTGTTATTCTTACTACTCTTACTTTCTGATACGAGCTCGTGTTGATTTTTTTCTTTTTGTCTTCTTGGAATTTTCTCTTGCATACAAAAACAATAGGATGCTGGAATGGACTGGATTATTCATCTTGATACTGATGAGTTACTACACCCAGCTGGTGCCAAGGAGTATTCTTTGAGGCAGTTGCTGCTTGATGTGCCTGAGAATGTGGATATGGTTATTTTTTCGAACTATGTAAGTGAATTTGTAGTGGTACTTTTAAACATTGTGGTAGGCAGGTGGTTAAACTTAATTGCCATGCTAGTTTTGTACTTTTACATGTCTCTTGTTTCAACCCTGATGCTTGTTATTCGGTAAATGTAATTAACGTTGATATTTTGTTGAGTAGGAGAGCAGTGTTGAACGAGATGATATTAAGGAACCTTTTACCGAGGTAAATTTCTCTATTGTCCATTATTCTTGCTTTTTACGTGGTTCAGTAGATTCGTTTTAATTTTGTTCTAGTCTTATAGATAGCAGTAAATTATTATACTTGTCATGTCATGCTGCCTGTCTGATTGGAGACATCTTTTATTATGTGCACTGTTATTGTTAATCAGCGATGAGCTTGTATCCTCGTCTTAGTTGTAGGTTTAAGTTGAAATGCTGAAAGACAGAATTCTATTGTTGCTTAATCGAAATCTGCAACAATAAATTTTATAGACACATGATTATCTTTTCTATACCCTACTAAATGGATTAAACCAGCCATTCAATCCAAGTTTTTACTGAAGAACAGAACATGTCCATTACTAACTACAAACTAATTTATTTCAGTGGGAGAGAAGAGGCAAAGCAACATATACCCAGGAAGATATTGATGTGGTCAGAAATGAGTGGGCAAAGTTTATGGTGAAGACATATATGTAAGCATTGTGCTTGGTACTTATGGAGTTATATCTTCTTTTTTAGTTCAGTTGAAACTTTGTTCTATGGATTTGGTTGGACATGAGTTGATGCTTGTACTTTGAATTGATAATGTAAGATTTGCGAGAATGATGTATGAGAATGATGAAGTAAATGACAACTTTGAATTTCATATCTGCCTATTTCCAGATCAATTGTGCAAACTCAAGTCCAACAACATATATATGAATGTAACTGGTAGTGCAAACTATCACAACACAAAAGAAAGGTCCAAATAAAGCTTATTGTCTGAGGAGAATTCAGACAACACCTTTATATACCAACTTGTTATCTTAAAGGAACACCGACAACAAGCAGGAAAGATATTGTGGTATGAGGTTCATTCAAGACAACAAATTCATCAACATTAATGTTATCTTAAATTACATTTAGACAACATCAGTATCATCAAACTTGTTATATAACTGTTAATTCAGACAACAAGAAAAAAAAAAATGTGTTGTCTGAAATTCATCCGGTACAACACATGCTTAATTAATATTGTTATATTAATTGAATTTTAGACAACATTGGAATCTAGATAATTGTTATCTTAGAGATTCAGACAACATACGGTTATTGAAGATGTAGTCTGAGGTTCACCCGAGACAACACCATATCGAGCAAATTGATATTTGTAATACATTTCACAAACATTGGTAATCAAAAATGCTTGTGTGATGTTTACTTCACACATCAGGTCTCATACAATATTGTCGTTGAAAATATATAGCAGACAACAAAGTCTTGGAAAGATTGTTGTGCTTGGTGAATTTCACTCAACACCCCGACAATAAGCTGTTGTCTGAGTTCATACCCGACAACAGACTACCGTCATGAATCAAAATTTGGTAAATTTAGACAACACATATTTAGGTACACATGTTGTGTGAATGACCAGAGAGACAATTAAAAAAGAATGTTGTCTGATGGGGGAGATCAGACAACACGCCAGTTTACAACATCCCCATTTTCATTCAGACAACAAGCTTTTGACTGTTGTCTGATTCACTTTGTGTAGTAGTGTCTAGTTAGTGAGGTGGCGGCTTGGGTGCGGAGAGCAAATTGCTCTTGGGTGTGCAAGTGATCTGCAGGCGGGATCGATGTGGGATCAAGGTGATGCAGCTGTGTCTGGGATCTGCTGCAGAAGGCAGGGCAGGGGTGGGCTACGCGGGGCAATGTGCTCGGGGCAGTGGGCTGGTGCGCTGGGTTGGGCCGGAGGCCACGCGGTCAGATGGTCTGCTGGTGTTCCCTAGGGAGGGCAGAGGGCAGGGCTGCTGCAAGCGCAGGGAGGGCTGAGATTGGGTCTGGTGCTTGCAGGGATCGGTGCTGGGATGGGCCGCAGGTGAGGCTCCAGTGAAGGGGAGCTACTGCTAGCTGGGCGGCCGGGGATAGGAATTTTTTTTTTTGTTTAGGGCGGTAGAGAAAAAAAAAATTCTAGGGTTTGAGGGAATTTTTTTTTTCGAAACTAATTTTTTTTCTTGGCTATTTGCTCTGAGCGTGCTGATAACGTGTTAAAGTAAAATGACAATTGGAATTGGTCTGCTCATTTCATTCATAACCCCTTTATATAGGGATAGAATTACAGCGGAAATATCAATTACATTGATGATAAATGCTGATTGAGCTGTGATTTATAATTGCTTGATTCCTTCTTTGTCTGTTTCTTTGACGAAGGCACATAATGTGCTTTTCCTTTAACACAATTGATAATTTTGACGTTTCTGGTGAAAAGAGAAAAAGAAGTAAGAATTGTAGCACCAAATTTTTTTGTAACATAAGAGCATCTTTAGCAATGCTAGCCATTTTTTAGTTAAATTTTAGCCAAAGTAGCTAAAAAGTCATTTTAGCTAGCCACTTTAGAAATACGTCTGCATCAGTGCTCTCTATTCTAGCTAGTTTTGAATTTATATTATTTTTTAAATGAATAATAAATAGTTTAAATGTATTTATAAATTACATAAAATAGCTTAAAAGGAATGTTTTAAATTATAGAGAGCCTCATCTCGCTCTCTATATTTAGGAGCAAGATAGCTAAAAGTTATAATGGAGAGCCACTTAGGAGTCTGGTGCAGCTGCTAAAATAGATAAAAAGCTAAACATGCTCTCCAAAATAGCTTAGGAGCCAAAATAGAGAGTCTGCTAAAGATGCTCTAAGCAGCTGCAAGTGTGGAACACCTTGTGTATATAAAAAATATACGCAAAAATGCGTTTTAGACATTGAGCCCCTCCTACTTCGCATTCTCGTATAACCAGAACTTAGAGAGGATATAAGAAAAACTTCAATCACATTAATTGGATCTTTGTGTAACGGGTATTAATTAAGGTTCACAAAACCAGAGGGAATTCAACTAGTTGATGTATGAATTTACATAGTTCAGCCCATAATCGTCCTAGTGACTAAACTACACTAGCGCGAGGAGGGCTGACCCTACTGGCCGGAGCCAATGAAAATCGAACTTCGGTAATTAAAATTGGAGCCAAACAAAGTTATCAAACCAGTAACCCCAGAGAGATCAATGTGCGTGGATGCAGTTGTTAATTGCATATACTACATCTAATTATTATAGAAACTTTCAGCAGAAGGTTTTTGTATGATCAAAACTGGAAACAGAATATGGTGGAGAGGGACTGTAAGCTTCCCTCAGATTATATGTAAATATTTCACATTATGATACTTTTGATATAATCATTTGGATTCCCCGATCTTTTTCTTAAATTCTTCTGGCATGTCGTCCTCGTCCGGGAACAACTCCTTAAGAACTTCCTTGCACTCGTCACTAGTTTCTTTCTTCATGAACCCAAGGGGGTTAGCATAACGATTCTTGGATTCGATGCCACTCTTTTCTGTGATCAAAATTCTAGCTTTTTCAATATCGTCAAATTTTTCATTGCAATCATCTTTCGGGCTTTCCACCGTTGTCACCTCACAAATCTGCTCCTGAAAGTCTTTATGCACCTGAAGGCTATAGGTGCCTTTATCATTGGTCTCTCCTTCAAGCGTGTACATGACAGTTTCATTTTCACGACTCCTGCACTCCAATTTTACTTTGGCGCCTACGTGCATGAATCAAAATGTCATATATGCAATCAGTTTCATGTGTTTTATCAACATTTTGTCCTAACACAGTACATGCAATATGATCTGCTATGTTGTCAGAATAATGTTCCGAGTCATTAATATGATTGATTCAATGTTTTAACGTGTACATTACTACATGAAGCCAAAAAAATCCATATCTGTTAACTAACAACATGCGAGATTCAAAATAGTTGAGACTAATAAATAGAATAGGGTGTTTAAACATGTTACCTTCTATCGGTTTACTGACTCTGGTTGGGAACTGAACACGGCATGGGTCGCAATACACTTGTCCCTCAACATTGATGCCGTCACTGTCGCCGTCGTCACAATAGGCCAAAGATGACAAGCAAGACACGGTGAGAACAACTGCAACGATTGCCAAGTTCTTTTCCATTTTTCTTGTCTGGCTAATTCTGTGTGTTTCTCTCCTCTATTGGTCCTTTATTGATGTTTCTTCCTTTCCTTAATTGGTGTAGTGAGTTTATTTCGGAGTGTTTCGGAGCGGTGCAATAAATAATGGAATTGGTTAACATCATGTGGTGATAATTGGTTGTCGTTGCATGGTCAGAATTTCAGGGTGAGTTGTTTGTTCCAGGCTTCTAATAGCATATGCTATTGTGGTGCTTGGTTTGCCTTTGCCGTCTCCAGCCTGGAGGCTAAAATAGACCCTAAGCTGAATTTTAGCACTAACAATTACTATTTATGTAAATAATAAGAGCTGTTATTTTGACAATCTCCAGCCCTTAAGGGCTATAAGTTACCCTTGACAAATGATCATTTTTGCTAAGTAGAAAAGCCATAAAATTTCAAATCATGATCATAAGGACATACTTTTGCACATAAGGATAAGTCGTTATGTTGTTACCATGTGTCATCAACACATTTACAATTGTAACATTCAGACATGGATAACTAAATATTAACATTTTTTTCTTTAATTCGTATCAAAAAGAAATTTTTTTTTTTTCCCTTAAGGGAGCTTCTATTCATACCTCCTAAATTGGTATTTGGACCTCCCATTCTAAAATTTACACAAAACTTCCAATCTTGCCCTTTTTTGTATCCACATAATTTTTTCCAATACAAATCTACTAGTAATATCTTTTTTCTCATCACTTCAAACTTAGTTCATAGCCATGACTTAACATCATTCACCTTGTAAGCTTGGATACTCTTATGAACCTCCTTTTATTTCTTAATAAATCGTGCAATTTACAATACCACAAGAGAACTATTATCAAAATCAATTTCCCTAAACCCAAATCAGGCTAGCAACATAGTCGACTCAAGCAAAAAAATAAAAAAATCATAAAAAGAGACCAAGATAACAATTAACGATCAACTCCATTAAGTGAAGCAATTAAGCCAAACTAAAAAGGGATATCTTCACAAATGGTGTATGAACTTTAGGCCATTCTACATTTTGGTGTACCAACTTTCAAAACTATCAGAATGGTGTATCAAGTTTGCTCCAATCTTTCATTTTGGTGTACGCCGTTAAATTTTCCGTTATCTTTGCAAAAAAAAAAAAAATTCCGTTATCTTTCCTTTAGCTTTGTCAGTTTTTTTTTTTTTTTTTTTGTAAAGATAACGGAAAATTTAACGGCGTACACCAAAATGAAAGATTGGAGCAAACTTGATACACCATTCTGATAGTTTTGAAAGTTGGTACACCAAAATGTAGAATGACTTAAAGTTCATACACCATTTGTGATATTTTCCCAACTAAAAAGAAACAAAAAGAATAGGAAATAGAAATTGCTTTTCGATCATTATTTTCTCGTTTGTTCTTTTCTATATTTTTTTGTCCTTTATTCCATTTTGCAATCTTTAACATTCTACCTTAATCAAAGTTGCCCAATAATCCTCATGTATGGCTGTAAGAGAATGAGGGAGGCGGAAGGGGGGAGAAGAGAATGTGCATATTTTATTAAATTTTTTTTTATCTTTCATTTTGTTCATTTTTTAGAAGGGCAAAATTGGATTTAAAAACTTTAAAAAATTGTTGGAGGTCTAAATACCATTTTAGGAGGTATGAATAGAACTTCCCTTCAAACTATTTTTGTTCAAATTAAGAGAGAGAAACCACATAAGACACTCGTCTAGTTCTGCTACTTTTTGAAGATTGAGATAATAATTGAAGGTTACCTGCTGCTGCTTCAAGATGGAGATGAGATGAAGGTTAGCTTTGCTACTACTTTCAAGGATGGAGAAAAAATGAAAAACTTTTACTACTTTGAATATCAAGACAACATTGAAGGTTAGCTGCTACTGCTTCGAGATGGAGATGAAATGAAGGTTTGTTCTACTATTGCTTTTGGGGTGGAGAAGAAATGACAAACTTTTACTACGTACTACTACTTGAAGGTCAAGACAATATTGAATTTTAACTGCTACTACTTCAAGATGGGACGAGATGAAAGCCAGTTAGCTCTGTTAGTACTGCTACTACTGCTGCTGCTTTTGGATATAGAGAAGAAATGTCAATTCCTAGTCCAATCCTAACCAACCAGTATCCAATTACACCAAGCAGATCTAATGCCTATATAGTTTAATTCCCTTTTCGAATGCTGGTACTAACTTAATTCACTGCAAGACTAACCTCAGAATCCAAAGCCAATTCCCCTAACTTTTTGCAAAATGTATTGGACTAAGACTTGTATGCTGAGCTTTTGTATTTCAACTTTGCATTCCTTTAGTCCAAATAAAAAAGTTTAAGATTCTTTTTTAGATTGTTGGTTTATTGTGAGAGAGAGAGTATTCGGTTCTCTATAATTCTTTAATTAAACTACTTAAAAAACAGAAATTTTCAATATTTTCAAAACTCACACACATTTCTTCTTAAATAAATAAGCACAACAACTAATACACACTCCAATCTCCAAACCCGGACCCAAACCCAACCGTTCCCCACCGGCTAGAGCTCTTTACACACGACTTATAGTCCAAAGCGTCGTGTACATACTATGGTAGCTAGCTAAGACAGACCTCGATTTTGGTGATCGACTCTTTAGGGACATCCGAGAAATCATGTGAGAAGACGATGACGCCTCTCCCTTAGTTCCGATTTCGACTCCGCTCTCTCTTTGATGCTCTAAGCGATGGCTATAGCTGGACAAAAGTCGTTCTCATTTGAAGGAAAAGTCTAGGGTTTCTTTGATTTTTTTTTTCAGATTTTGGTTTTGCAATAGTGGCATCACGGTAATTTCGATAAAAAAGGTTCTAGTTTGTAATTTTACATGAAAGATTATGGATATATTAGGCCTGCTCCATTTGCTTTAGATTTGGACTCCGTGTCCTTATTTGTATGAAACTGTCAAAAGTTAGGTTTTCTATTTTTCCAACTTTTGTCTGGTGGTACTATACATATTTCTATAAGTTTGAAAACTAAGTACTTTATTATTTTTAGGACTAAATTAGTATTTAGTCCTTGAGCGTTTAACCATAAAACACTTCAGTCCCTTTACTTCAAAATTTCAGACCAAAAAGTCATTGCCGTCTAAAAGTCACGGCAAAATGTCTATTATGCCCTCAGTTCTTTTTTTTTTAATTAATTAATTAATTAATTTTTTTTGGAAAAGGAATTTTTTTCTTTCCCTTTCTTTCTTTCTGTTTTTTTTTCCTTACTTTCTTTCTGTTTGAAAAAAAAAATTAATAAAGAAAAAAGAATAAATAAAAAAAAGAGAAAGGAATAAATTTATTATAAAAAAAAAGAATTGAGGGCATAATAAACATTTCGCCGTAACTTTTAGACCGCAAGGACATATTGGTCTGAAATTTTGAAGTACATGGACTAAACGTGTGAAATTAGAAGGTCAGGGATTGAAGTGTTTTATGGTCAAAATCTCAAGGACTAAACAATATTTGGTTCTTATTTTTATTATGCTTTTCAGATATATAGTATTATATCATAGACTAGATTCAATTTACCCCCATGAGGTTTGGGTCTAACATCATGTTAGCCCATATGGTTTTAATTTCTTAACAACACCCCTGTACTCTCAAATTTCATTGACCGTGTCCAATTTTAGTTGCACAGTCCAAATTGGACATAAACCGCTAACGTGGACCTTGAAAGCTTGCAACTCTCCCACACTTGGGCCCATTTGAGTGGATAAATTTGTCAATTCAGTTATATTCTTCACAAGCTTGAGATCATGAGCTCCATTGTTCAGATTCTCAAAAGCGAATCCCCACAATGCCATAAACCAAGCCCTACCCGTCTCCCAAAGCTTCGGCCTCGACCAGCAAGCTCAGACTCTTTGGTGAAGGCTCTCGTCGCTTTCTCTCAAGCTCTAGCGTATCTCCGCTTCGGCCACCATTGGGCATGTGTCTCTTCAAAATGACAATCTACCAAATCTTTCAATCCAAATGAAACTCTCCTTAATCCCAAAATCCATTCCAAAACCGCACTCTTCACTATGAAATTCATATCCTCCCTTGTCGCTATTTGAAACCCATCACGTTTTCCCATCGAAAATTACAAAATTCCCTCTCTTTTGACCCCTAACAGTTCTTCAATGATTACACAAAATCAAGTTAGTGCACTATTAAAAACACTAGAATCTTACATGCCCACTTTCTCATAATCGATTTACTACCATGCAAATAATGTTTCCATTGGACTAGCATGATGTTGGACCCAAATCTCAAGGGGTAAACTGAATTTAGTCCATATTTAATTATACTACTATTTCTACTTTTATATAATTATTTTTCTGATCGAATCTTACTACTTTTTCAGATATGATTTTATAGTGCCATGTGTTACTTTTTCATATGGGAAGTTCTATTCATACCTCCTAAAATGTTATTTGGTCCTCCAACAATTTTTGGAAGTTTTTAAATCTAACTTTACCCTTCTAAAAAAATGAACAAGATGAAAAAAAATAAATAAATAAATAAAATATGCACCTTCTCTTCTCCCTCATTCTCTTGCAGCCATACCTAAGGATTCTTGGGCAACTTTGATTAAGTAGAATGTTAAAGATTACAAAATGGAAGAAAGGACAAGAAATATAAAAAAGAAGAATCGAGAAAATAATGATTGGAAAACAATTTCTATTGCCTATTCTTTTTGTTTCCGGTTTGGCTTAATTGCTTCACTTCATATGTAACGTCAATTGTTATCTTAGTTTCTTTTCATGCTTGTTTTTTTTTTAAATTTTTTGTTCTTTTTCTTTTGCTTGAGTAGACTATGTTGCTAGCTCGGTTTGGGTTTACGGAAGTTGATTTTGACAATAGTTCTCTTGTGGTATTTTAAATTGCATGATATATTAAGAAACAGAAGGAGGTTCATAAGAATATCCAGGCCTACAAGTTAACACCATTGGCTATGACTTGGGTTTTAAGTGATGAGAAAAAAGAAATTACTAGTTGATGTGCACTAGAAGTTTTGTATGAATTTTAGAAGGGGAGGTCCAAATGCCAATTAAGGAGGTATAAATAGAAGCTCCATTTTCAGATTCTTAATTACATTTATAGGAATTATTTTGTTATTGTTTTAGGGAATCAGAAATTGAGAGATAATCGCTGTGTATTCTCATTGATAATAGAGGCCTCTTTATATAGAGGATTACATGCATAGAGTTAGAATCATATAAGGAAAGATAATCTCTAGATTCTTCTAATTAAACTCTATTACCACTAGGTCAAGTAACCTAGAGTTTGGGCCAAACACAAATAGAGATATCCTTAAACACTCCCCTTTGTATTTTCCAAACGCGGTGCTTCTCTCGTTGCCTCGTTAAAAACCTTGCGGAGTAACAAAAACCCAGTGGGACAAAAATAACCTCGGTCGAAGGGGAAAAAGAGCACAACACACCCTTCACGTTTCGAGGTGAACATGTAGACATCTCTCCCTGATGTCTGCGCCTCCCCTTGATGACTACGATCATGGGAGTTCAGATAATTTCCGCAAGTCAATCCTTGCCACATGTTTCTCGAACGTGGGTTTGGGCAATGACTTAGTAAACAAGTCTGCCTCACTGTCCTCAGATCGAACCTAGTTCACTTTGATCTCGAGGAGAGTCTGTTGTTGCTAATTATGCTTGGTGTTATGGCTTTTGATGTAGCCTTGCCTCATTTGTTCAAAACAAGCAGCATTATCCTAAATGCTCGTAGGCTCATCTGTGGTAGACTTCAAACCACAATTGTTCGAACATGCGTAATTATGAATCCAATCCATATTCATTCACGAACCACTTCATGAAGAGCAATGATCTCTGCATTGTTCGAAGATATAGCGATTAGAGTCTATTCTGTAGACCTCCAAGATGTCACGGTCTTTTCCCATGGTGAACACTTGACCGGATTGGGAATGACCTTTGTGTGGGTCAAAGAGATACCCAACATCAGCAAAACCTTCCAAAACACATGTTGTTTTGGGATGAGGATAGTGGACGCAGGCCAGTGTTGGCGGCGTACCTGGTGTGTGATGGGTCCTAATCCATCATCTATTTGTAGGGATAAAACAAGCCCATATCAATCATACATCTCAAATATCGAAAGATATCTTTTACACCAATTCAATGGCGTCGCGTTGGCTTAGAGCTATATCTAGCTAACAAGTTCACAACATATGAGATGTCTGGTCTTGTGCATTGGGATAAGTACAATAATGCGCCTATTGTACTAAGTAAGGCACTTCTGCCTCTAGCACATCTTCGTGATCATCCTTTCGACGAAGAGGATCCTTTTCAGGATCAAGACTATGGACGATCATGGGGGTGCTTGAAGGCTTGACCTTGTCAAAATGCCTAAGCATCTATCGACACGATGCTGAAGTTCTAAACCGAGACATAATCGTGTTCTCCCAAAATCTTTCATCTCAAACTTCGGATTTCAAGTGTTCAGCGGTTTCCCTTAACTCTTTAAGGGCTTCTAATGAAGATCGTGTCCAACATGAACCGCGATAGAATCCGAAACTTGTTATGGAAACGCGTGGGCATATCCCCTCCCAATCAAGTAGTCATTTTAGCGAGCGTTTCAACCTCTTTGTAAACGCGCTCCATGGTCTAGAGCCATTTGACTGGGGTAAATGAAGTTCACCATGAACCTTCATGAATATTCCATATCTAGATCCCTATAGAGATACGTAGTGACCACATTTGTAAGCTGCATGTTCAGTTATTCGGAAACTACCAAACTGACAGGGTAGTGGAGTGCAATGACATCCATTACGAGAGAATATGTCTCATCGTAGTCGATTCCAGGGCGTTTTATGAGAAGCCTTGCGCCATAAGGCGAGATTACCATATCTTTTTCTCACTACGCTTTCTAACGAAGACCTATTAGTCAACAGGTTTTATGTTAGGAGGTGTTGGCATCTCTAGCTCGAAAACCTTCCTCCTCGTTAGAGAATCCATCTTAACCTGGATCGCATCTTTCCATTTAGGCCAAATTTATCTACGTTGGCATTCATTAATCAACGGAGCGTGGTTCGATATCATTAGACTTAACAAACTCATGCGCAACGAAATGCGCAACTACATCATCAATTATGATGGAGTTTCTATCCCACGTCTCATGTACACTAGTGTAAGTTTAATAGAGCTCTAACGTAGTTTCCCATTCGTCTGTAAGGACCCATCACAGAGCGGTGTGGCAGCGCAATTAGCACATAAATGGCTCACTCAAATATGAGTAAATACGATATTTGTACCCAGTCACTAGCTGTAACGCAGAGGTACATTGAGTGGCGGTAGGTCGTAGACGAATTAGCATAGCTATATGCGATATTGCATTACCCCAAGCGAATATAAGGAGATTGGTGCGCATTACCAATGTCAGGACTATCATCGTAGTCGTTTCCGCAAGACCATTTGGGTGTGTACATGGGAATGTGATGTCCAACATCAAGCCCATTGCAATATCCATCGAAAGTCTTTCGATGTAAACTCTCTAGCATAGTCAAATCCAATTGACTGAATAGGATGATCTGGGGAGTGAGCCCGTTGTCATATGATATGTGCTAGGAGTGTAGCAGAAGCAACATTTATAGGTGGACAATGGCACAACACGTGACCAGCGTGTTTGTGTGTCAACCAATATCATGAAATATTTAAGCGTCCGCAAGTTGGTTGAATCAATCCACAAAATCCCTACGGATTCTTTGTAAGAACAGAATGAGTATTGTCATATCTTTTGCATAGGACGGTCTCAGTCCTAATTTCCCTAAGGAATGGGCTTTGTAAAACGAGCGAGAGGCCTTTAGAAGAAACCATTGAGTATTTTGGTTAGGCCTGAGCGTCTAAAATGCTATTTGAAGCAAGTTGGTGATTGCAGCATCACCTGGGGCGCCATCACCATGATGGACGCCATCCATGGCGTCATGGATAGGAACTACACCAGCCCTAGGCTGATGGTGGACGGAGGCGGTGCCCTAGGCAACAGCGTCGGTCACACTTAGTCTAGGAATCAACTTTTGATTCATGCTTCATTTCGCTCGAGAGAAAAGATGTCCGTGTGAAGTCTTTGTAGACGGATCATCATATCATGACTAGGATGATCTATCTTGTCTTGACAAAGCCAATGTGTGTCTAAATCCAAGAGATCTTCTCTCATAACTTTTATTGGATTAATAGCTTGAATAGTGACATAGGGTCCACTAGAGGGACACATAAACTTCTCTAAGATGCGTCTTTGTTCGCAATCATTAAAGGTATTGCAAAGGAACTCATTTCCGTTCACTACATGCATTTTCGCATGGAATTCGTTGGCTATTCATAGGGTACGATTTGCCCAAAGAGCGTAGATAGTTTCTATGACATCTGTAATCAAGGTGCCATTTGGCAAGTGGAACTCGGGCTATTCCATGTCCTTGAATTAATACTGATGGCCCAGCCATCGTAGTCACAAAGTCATATGCTCACAATCAAAATTGAGTCATAATGAAAAGAACTCGAAATTTTATTCATAAGCCAACATAGTACATCATTGTCTCTTAACCATTAGGAGAATCTAATTCAAATGCTAGCTAATGCAAAACAATAGTAGTCATCTAACTTCTTTCGGTAATTCCAAAATAAATGTGACCAGGTGAGTAGAGAGATGCTGGTAGAGCAAGGCTCGCTTAAGTACCACTAATCTCATAACCTTCCTAGACATCACACTTACTTTGGGTGAGCCTACTTTGAAGAAAGACTAAACCATTGACATTTACTACAAAGTATATGGCAATTGCCTATTACATCTCTTGGAAAAATAAAGACTTAAACAGAATTGACGATCTATTGATCCCAGCCAGATTTGTAGTCTTCAACCCTTCACTCTAGATCATCTTCTTGATCTTCTTGTTCCATATAGTGAGCTTCTCTTGCTTCACAATATGCATTGTAGGCGGTGACAAGTTCTTCACGAGCTCTACAAATGTGTGCCCAATGCTCAGACACTCCACATCGAGAACATACATCTCCTTGCTCGAACTCCATTGATTAAGGCGCTTTGAAAGCGTCATTTAGATGGCTCTTAGTGTTGGTGGCGCCACCAACATGGCCAGAGGCGTTGCCTCCCTCTCTCTTTCCACGTTTACCTCTTCGGTTCTGTGTTCGCCTATTTTGGCGGTTACCTTCCCAAGTAGAGCGATTATATGGATCAGAATGTCCAGAAGTATACCTAAGATTAGGGTTTCGCTCTTGGCGCCCTCTCTTAGAGGTGCGACTATAATTGGATTCCGAAATATGCTCTGTTTCCACGGATCTCGAATTATAGTTCTTCACAAGGATATTGTCATGCTTTTCAGCGACATTCATAGCTCCAATGAGCTCATGAAACCTTGTGATCCGTCTTGCATTTACATCGATTCGATAGTTCTTAGCAACCATCAATGCAGAGACGGGGAAGGTAGTGAGAGTCTTCTCAATCAACATCGCATCTGTGATCTCTTTACCACAGAATTCCATTAAGGATTTAATGCGAAGTGCTTCTGAGTTATAGTCAAGAACTGACTTGAAATCACAGAAGCGGAAGCTATG
The DNA here is from genome assembly GCA_024704745.1 of Rosa lucieae. Taxonomy (NCBI): domain Eukaryota; kingdom Viridiplantae; phylum Streptophyta; class Magnoliopsida; order Rosales; family Rosaceae; genus Rosa; species Rosa lucieae. The sequence goes on from JANPXK010000478.1 coordinate 14,539, forward strand.
CCATCTCACTTCTAGGTCAGGAAGCAATGAGTCACGGATGTTGCCAAATCTTTCTTTGAGTGAGACCCACAACCTTCTGGGGTCTTCTTCATTCATATACTCGTACTGGAGCGAATCATCCATATGACGAGTCATTAGGATGATGACTTTCACCTTATTTGCCTCTAAGGCTGCTCTATTTGCTTCCAAAGCTTGAGCTTGCTCAACAGTTATCACGTCCTGGCTAGGCTCGAGAATCATATCCAAGATTCCTACAGCCTTGAGATGCTGGCGGATATCACGAACCCACCCGTGATATCCAGAGGCCAGTTGTTTCCAATGGAGCAAAGTCCAATTTGTTCAGGTTACTCATCCTGAAAGAGAACAAGAAATTAGGGTTAGTTTTGGAGCGAAATAGGTTACCACGAAAACATATGAAATTTCTGAGCGTAATTGCTTCCAAGAAATTAGGAATTTCCGAGCGTAGTCGCTTCCAAGAAATTCGATTCCAAGAGATATTGGATTAGATCTAAACAATGATGTAAGTGGTCGATCATAAATTCTCTACAAACTCTAAGTTTGGAGGTCTCAACAAGCTCTAAGCTTGGAGTGAGCATGAACCCCCACAGTTCGGCTTAATTTGGTCTCCCCTATAATGAAGAAAGGGGGGTAGAAGAAGGGAGGTTGCAAGTCCCCGAAAAAAAGAAGAGAAATTGAATTAAAAAACTCTAAAAAAACGGGAACGTTTAGTAAAAAATACCTTGAAATAGGTCGCCGGAAAATTTGGCAGGAAAAGTCGCCCGAATAGTGGCCGGAAAAGTCACCGACGGCGGCCTGAAAGTTGACAGGAAACGGTCAACTGGCGTTGACCTGAGTTGACCGATGCTGACGTGGCTGCTGACCACTTGCTGACTGTGCTGTTGACGTGGCTTGCGTCAATGGGCTGTGGCTTGGGCTCGCCTTGGGCTGCCTCTTCCCCTTTTTTTTTTCCTTTTTCTTTTCTTTCCTTCTGCCGATTTTTCTACTGGACCTTTAGTCGGCCGGTTCAGCAAGTTTTAGGTCGGTTTTCAGGGAATTTCTTCTGGTTCTGGATTTCTGGGTTTGAGATGCTACTGCTGGAAAAATTTATTGGAAGTCCAGAAGGTGGTGAACCGGTGAAATATTTACTGCGAGTCGTATGGAGCTTCCGGTGGCCGGTTCAGTGGGTTTCCGGCCGGTTCTTGGGGTGGGGTCTCCGTTTCTGGACTCCTGGGATCAAGTTCTTCAAGGTGTGAGGTGGAGGCAGAAAAGGCTCCAAGGTTTGGAATTCAGATTCAAGGTTTTTAGCTTCTTGAATCAGGGTTTGGCTATTTGTTTCAGGGTTAGGGCTTCGTGCTGATAACGTGTTTTAGGGAATCAGAAATTGAGAGATAATCGCTCTGTATTCTCATTGATAATAGGGGTCTCTTTATATAGAGGATTACAATGCATAGAGTTAGAATCATACAAGGAAAGATAATCTCTAGATTCTTCTAATTAAACCCTATTACCACTAGGTCAAGTAACCTAGAGTTTGGACCAAACACAAATAGAGATATCCTTAAACAGTTATTTATTTTTTAGCAGTAGTACAGTACTGAAATGGATTCTTGAAAAAAAAAAAAAAAAAGTTGATATCAACTTGATGATGTCAGCAAGCATCCTTGACTGTTGGATATTAGCAACTGATTAATCTCAGCCCTCCATATTTTTCGTAAAATCTCATTTGTTTTATGTGGCCTATAAGTTAGTGGGCTCCACTCTATCAGTTAGGCCTTCTCTAACCCAAAGGGCTAAAAATAGTCACGAGGCTAAATTTTAGCCCTGATTTCTTCACTATTCATCGATGTGACATTAATCGTGTCGTCTTTTCCGCCCACTTGGCTAACAAAGCCTCTTCTCTTAATAGTATTCTATATATATATATATTCTATTTATCTGATTCTTCTTTATAGTAATTGAAATCATTTTTGATAAAATATTTTTCTGGTTATACTTTTTAAATTCCATGTGTTGCTTCACAAGCAATGTTGTAGATTTGTTTAACGATTTTATATGTGGCATAAGTTATCTTGATGGAATTTTTAAAATTCTCGGATATGACTTCAAGGCCACGTGTTTGGTCGTGATTCAGTTGTGAAATTTCGAAATAGATATAAAGCAATTTTTCGCTTGATCGCATCTTATCAAACTTTCAGATATGATTTCGAGGCCACGTGTTTTTTCATGATTTGTTTGTGAAATTTTGAAATGGATATAAAGCTGATTTTGGCTTGATCGAATCTTATCAAATTTTTGGATAAGATTCTTGAATGACACGTGTTCCGTCTTCATTGGATTATCAAATTTTAGAGTGGATATGATGTCTACGTGGCACTCGTTATTTTCAACAAAAAATATCTTTATAAATTGAGTGCTTGAACTAGCATAACTCACAAAATCATCTACTTTTCTCTACGCACCTTGATCAACTTCATACTTCTTCTTTTTTAAAACACTTATGCAATGAGTTCTAACTGGTTCGATAAGTGGAAGGAAAGATCACATGCAAAAGAGGAAGAGGATGAAGAAGATGAAGAGATGGAAATGCATGCAACACAAGTTATGATGGCGGCAGCTAGTTGGTTGGCTAACGAACAACTTCATCCACAACCACAATGGGGTGGGTCGGTTCCAGGGCACAAATACATCCCTCGATTTTGTTTGTTGCGAACGATGATCTTCCTGCAAAAATATTTTGTCAAAAATCCTGTCTACCCACCAGAAATATTCAGACGCGTCGCTACCGAAAATAAAGCATGAAGTTTTTCTTTGCCTACTAGACGATGTCTAATCAACTAACCCCTACTTCAGGCAAAAATGTGATAATAAGGACAACTCGGCTTTTTGCTTCATGTGAAATTGATTTGCGCACTCTGAATGATGGCTTATAGACACGTTGCAAACTCTCTTGATGTTCATGATGGCTGAATCTACTGCTATAGAAAACTTCGGTGAATTTTGTCGTACGATCGTCACCATCTACCATCAATGATATCTTTGAGCACCAAGCAGAGAGGATTTGGAAAGGCTCTTATAGAAAGCCCAAAGACGAAATTTTAATGGAATGATAGGATCGCTCGATTGCATGCATTGGCAATGGAAGAACTGTCCAAGTAGATGGCAAGGAAGCTTTAGTGGCAAATCAAAAAAGCCAACCATCGTTCTCAAAACCGTGACGGATTTTCATACATGGATCTAGCATGCCTTTTTTGGAATTCCTGGTACACAAAATGACATTACAGTCCTCAGGCATTCACTACTGTTTGATGCACTCACTGAAGGTCAGTCACCACAATTAGACAACCACATCAATAATCATTGTTATAACATGAGTTACTATCTCGCTGATGGCATCTAACCTAAGTGGGCAACACTTGTCCAATCAATCAAGCGCCCTCAAAATTAAGCTGAAACATATTTCACCACCAAACAAGAGGCTTACTACAAAGACGTTGAAAGGCATTTGGTGTTCTCCAGGCTAGATGGACAATCATTAGACAACCTGCAAGAGGATGGTGTTTGGAAAATTTGTCCAATATCATGATGGATAATGCATGCCTTCATAATATGATTGTTAAGGATGAACGTGCCGATTACTACAATGGCGAATCTAATGATGACGAACCGGATCCAAATAGGTCCAGAAGAGCTTGAGCCCACATCTTAGACGAAGTGAGAGAAAATTTGAAAGAGATCCAAGATCCAGAAGAATTACAATGTCGGAATATATTTCTCGATACAAAATGATACGTTCTCCTGTTGGCAACCGACATTTACAAGATGATCTTGTCCAACACCTTTGGAGTAGGCCTGGGCTCGGGTCGGGCCGGGCCCGAAAATCAGTAAAACCGAGACCGAGACCGAGAATTTCGGTTCTGGCCGGTTCGGGCTTTTTTCGAAATGAAAACCGACAGGGACCGAACCGGTTCGGGCTTTCGGGCTTTTTTCGGGCCCAATTTCCAGTTCAAGAATGTTTGCCTGTTTTCCCTGTTTTCCAAATACAATTCTGCACCCTGTCATTTGCCACTCATTTTGGCACCCGGAAGACTAGAATGCATATCCAATTATCTCATTAACATAACAGTAATCATGCATTATTACAAATTTATATAGTTTACAACACAAAGTCACAAAGTCACAAATACATTGTCCATTGTCCAACAGAAAACAATCCAACTTATTCAATCATTTCAACCATGTGTTCAATCATTTGAAATTCAAAGTTTGAATGGTACTACAACTGCAACAGAAACATGAACACAATCCTCCCGTTTTGCACAAAATCACATACTCAAGAATCAAAATAAAGTAGCAAATAAGAACGAAGAAAACCCAGCCAAAGAGCAACAACCAAATATATAAAAGAAGTAACAGTCACATATGGGGTGTGAGTGAGAGAAAAAGTTGATGTTGAATGCATACCAGTAAGAGTAGAGAAGTGGGTTTTGTTTGTGAAGGCGTAATAAGAGCTTTGAAGCTTCAACGGCGAAACACAGAGAACGAGAGGCTTGAGAAGAATGAAGAATGAACAATGGAATCTTAATCACTTATCAATTGCGAAAACCCATATCGCCCATCAGAATTTTCTCCACCGAAAACGAAATCGAAACCCTAATTCCACACACCGGATGGCTAGCTGGGTCTTCCTTCCGCCGATCCAATTCAAGCTCAAATCCAATACCAACGTCTCCAACTTGCAAGCCGCCCTTTCGATCTAGAGAGAGAGAGAGACTGGAGAGAAACTAGAGAGAGAGAGAGAAAGAGAGGAGGGACTGAGAAAGTGAGAGGGACTGAGGGTGATTTGGGGCAAGCAAAGAGAGGAGGCTGTCGTCTATCGAAGTGTCGAGTACTCGAGGACTCACTGGAGTGGAGGACACGGAGGGCCTTTAGGTTTAGGGTTGTGTATTAATTTTTTTTTAAATATTTAACTTATTATTTTAACACCCAATCATAGACTGACATGTGGCATGTGCTATAGTATTCGGTTCGGTTCGGGCTTTCGGGCCCTGAAAATATGGAACCCGAGACCGAACCGAAAATTCAATTCGGGTCGGGCTTTAGACCGAACCGAGAATTTCAAAATCTAAAACCGAACCGATTCGGGCTTTTTCACTCGGTTCGGGTCGGGCCCTCGGTCTTTCGGGTCCGGACGCCCAGCCCTACTTTGGAGTATGCAAGGTCAAGCACCATGAATTTGATTTGTTATGTGATTGAGTTTTCTAAGCTTTAAATTTGTGATTTTAATAATTGGCATGGTTGTCATTGACAAGTTTAATGTTTTTTTATCATGAATAAAACATATATTGGAAATATGACACATGGTTTACTGCTTTTATTAAACATTTATTTCATAATAATTAACTTAAAGTTACAAGGAAAATTTATTAAAAAAAAAAAAACAAAACAAAAAACCAACGGCTAGATGACGTCAGCAACTAGCCTTTGCTGACGTCATGATGACCCCAACGTGGGCTTCCCCACTTTCTGATCCATTCTTTTAATGGGCTATAAGGCTATTTGAAGGGTTATGTTTAGCCATTTGGGTTGCACTTTAGCCCTCGTTTTTAACCCTTTAACCCTTAACCTAATGGGTTGGACATGAATATAGTTAAATTTGACCCCTTTAGCTCTTTAGACATTTGGGTTGGAGAAGGCCTAAAGTTATGTAGCCGAGTTCTTGGCCTTTTAACCCCTCAAAATCAAAGTTATACGTGAGATTATAATTGGTTAAGTGTTTCTTATCAAAGCTTGGATTTAATGGATGTTCTCTCTTACGTGCTTATTGGTAAGTCAGATGTCTGGTTTCTGACTCCTTCTTTTGCCATGTGAGTCTTTAATTTGCTAGCTTGTCCAGAAATCCAAATGCCTACATATATACCCGGCACCGTATGAACAACCCTCTTCCCATGCCAGAACTGCTGACAATGAACCCCGTTTCATTACAAAGGTCATCACGCGTTTAAACATTTCTGTTGAGCTAGCGCTTCGAGACTCATGTTACATACGATGCCCCCCTCCGGCGGAAGATTTGTTGGCTCACTTCACCAGATTCTGCCTTTGAGAAGCGGGTGTCTCCTCACGTTGTGGAGGAGAAATGCGTAGAGAATTGACAAGGTCTTCAAGGAAGGGTTACCATAAACGGTTTGGCTAACGGTTGATTTTGAATGGAGTTCGAGCATGAGGGTGACCTAGAAAGATCTTATATATAGTTGTTCAAGTGTGTAACTACAAATGTGAAAATTATACTGGGTAAAGCATATTCATCCGGTAGTGTGAATTATGCTGAGTAAGCCTATTCATATTGCTTGTATAATGTTTGGATTGAGTTGCATACAAGTTGCAGACAAGATTACTATCACTAAATGATTTGTTGGTCCAAGAGCTTATATATGGAATTTTTATTGGGAGGTAATTATAAAATTCGAGCTTGTATACATTAGTTTCTCTATGCATTAAGTTCACTTGCAATCAACCCGTGCATGGCCTTACCCTTGGTCAACATTTAATCTATCAAAAGTTTAAAAGATGAGATGCTTTTTTTTTTTTTTGATCGCATTTGAATTCCATAGAACAACTAATTAATTCCGAATTGATATTCAATTTTTACCACCTCAAGTATTCTCTTTTACCTTTAAACTTCTTTAGCATTTTTATAAGTGTATAAAGTAATCAAACATGAAGATATGTAAAGAGGTAGATATTAGAATGGGGATTTCTTCCCACATATTAGATATTATTCATAGAAGTGATGGTACATATGGAGCTTCTATATGTTTTCACTCATCGGTCTGCTCCTCGGGAAACAGTTCCTTGAGTACTTTCTCGCACTCAGGAACTGCTTCCTTCTTCATGAACCCAAGGGGATTGGCATAACGAGTTGTGGAGGCAACACCATTGTTGTATGTGATCAAAACTCTAGCCTTCTCAAACTTATCGAAACGGTCGTTGCAATCCGCCCTAGGGCTGCTCACTGTCTTCACCTCGCAGATCTCCTCTGCGTAGTCCTCAACTACGGGAATAGTGTAAAGGCCATCCTTACCGGTCTTGCGTTCAACTGTGTATAAGACGGTTGAATTTATGCGGCTGCTGCATTGCAAGGCTACTGTGGCACCTGCATGCATCAAATGGTCGCTAAAATTAATTAGATCATTCATGCAAACAATATTGATTGTGGTGTCGAACTAGATAATAGAACAATGCCATCCAGCAATTAGTGGATATGATGCTACCTTCGATGGGTTCGCTGATTCTGGTTTGGAATTGGGACACGGCAGGGATCACAGTACACACCTTGCCTTCGACAAAGATTTCACTAATTCTGCCCGTCGGCATTCGCCAAAGAGCACAAGCAAAATACGGTGAGAACAACAGCTGTGACTCCCAAAGTCTGGGCCATTTTTCTCTTTATTTTTTTGTGCTTTTTATTGATTAATTAATGGTGTTTCTCCTCTGGATGCCAATCCCCCTCGGTTGATTTTCTTTGGATGCATGGAAGAGCTTTTATAAGGGAAAGAAATGATGGTTTGTTAGCATTGTGCGGTGAACAAACCAGCTATTAATCTATTTTGAGGTGTGTAGAGGGAGTCAGATTGGTTAATTTTTCTCAACCAATGCGAAGAGCTAGAACGTACAAAGTCAACTGTATAACTAATCGTCCAGGTAAAACAGAGCGCAAAAATAAGGATGGTTAGTAAATGGGTTGTGTTTAGTTACCCCAAGTCTGTAACAACCTTAATTTCAACAAAACTTTGTTTGATCCTTAAAGAGTAGGAATTAAGGAGTCTACACTCTTAATCTTACCATAAAGGAAGACGTAGAGTTATGTTAATTAGTTTCCTAATTGCTGGAAGTTAAAAACGAAATGATCGAGTTTTTTTTATAATCGAGATCATATGGTATTTTTAAAGACTTCTTAAGCCTAGAAACTAATCCGTATGCAAAGGATCATGTCAAAACGCTTCCTAGTGGCCACCAAAAATAGATTGAGATTTAAGCGTTGGCAGGATTCGAACCCGAATGTGGGGGTTCTACACCTAAAAGCTCTTATCAACTCAACTACCTGTAGTGGTTGAAATGATCAAGTACTTGTTCATAAGAGCACTAATTGAATATTATTACTCAATTGTGAGCTATTCGTGCATAAGCAAAATTATTGTGACTCTTGTAAGGTGCTTATGCTATGTTTGGTATGGCTGTTCTTTGAAAAAAAAATGACTTCTGTTTATTTATGAGAATAAGTAGCTGAAAAGCTGTAGGTACAATTCTTGTACATATCGTATTGGCATTCCCATACAAAACTATGACAAAACCCTTTACTGATCTCGGAGAGTCACACGTTGCAATCCCCGAGTCAGCTGTCAGTTTTATGTGGAGTCCGATTTTGGAAAGTAGGTTTTAGGTTTTATGTATTTATGTCTTTAAAAGATTTTTCTGAGTGTTAAAATCGTGGTGTTGATGCCCTAGGTTTTTGAGGACTTGTCTATTCCTAATTGATTTCCCTTAAGATTTGTTGGAGTTCATATATGGGAAGTTTCTTTCCAAATTAATTGGGAATTAGGGTAGAATCTTTGCATCATCTTTGAGTAGTTGCCGCAGGTCTATTATATGAGGAGAAAATATACACGGTCTGTAGACACATCGATAGAGGCAAGAATTTTGATAGAGTCTTGCATGTTTGTTTGAGTTTGTGTCTTCACAAAGAGTCAAAACACTTGGTCCATGTATAAGTGTTTGTGATCATAGTTTCATATGCATAATACTCTCTCAAGATCAGTAGGGAGACTGTGAAGAAAGAAGAACAAGATTTGAAGATCGTTCAAGTGAAGGAGTTCAAGAACAAAGACAAACTTTGTATTAGATTTTGTGTGAATCTTATAGCCGAGCTAGTGCTATTCAAAGTTTGTAAAAGAACATATCCTTTTCAATATGATTATCTTTATTTTGGGTTCTCAAGAGTAAGAGCCCCGCAGTGTTTTTTAATCTCATATTTTGAGATTGTCACTGCGTAACCAAAAGTCTGGAGTTTGGTTCATTGTTTCAGATATCTGCCCAGTAGGGATTGATCCATACACTGCAATCCTCGTTTTCCAGAAAATCATATTCTGTCCTTGTATTTTCAAAAGCAAAACAGCTGAGTGTTTGATAAACTGGCTTTTTATAAGTACTGTCAATGGCAAAAGCAGCGGCAAAGTGTTTGGTAAACTCAAACTGACTTGTGCTTTTTATTTGTAGAATGACCAAATTGGACATGAGAGATTATTTTGCCTTGATTATTTGGTATAACAATGTTGTTCAAATGCTTTTATTATTATTTTTTTAATCTTTATTATGTCCTTATTAATGTCAACTTTCAATTTTTATTAATCATGATGACCATATGATTAATATTGGACAATTTTAAAAATAACTTATACAAATATATTAGTAATATTAATAACAATTGATTTCTTATTTGCATAAACTAACCACAAAAAATATCATAATGACTAATTTGGACATGAATGCATTTTATACCTTAAAACAAAACCAAGAATGTGGTTAAATATTTCTGAGACCAAACACTAGTTGTCGTTGTCTGATTATCTAATTGCTTTCAAGAGTTCTGTAATATTTGGTTATGTGGAAATTATTCTATGCACCGACGGTGTAAGTGACCCAACCCTTATAATATAATCTCAACCCTTGATATTTATTATCAACTTTATTTTTAATAAACAAAAAGTGTATTTAATGCAATCTAACCATTCATTTATGTTGGTGCAAGTGCACGGCGGTGCTCTGAATAATCTCTCTTGGTTATGTCATATGCTTTGAGTAATGGCAAAGTAATCATTAACTTTCTAAATTCTGATTGTTCCCCTGAGATGCTACTTGAACCAGTCTTCGATTCATCTTTGTCCGCAGTACCAATTATCAGTAACCACATGCTTACCATAGCCAATCCTTAACAACCAAATACAAAGTTAACTCGCAATTGCAACCAAAGGAGATTCCAGGTCAATCTTCCCTGACCCAATCTCATAGAAATCACAGTGTGCTCAATGCTCAATAGTTCCTTAACTCACTGAAGCATTCATTCAAGGTCATGAAGCTGGAATGATTATGCAGGTCTAAGATGACCAAAACGACTTATTATTCAAATCCAAAACCTTTCCAAAGGATTCAGCATAAAAAATATCCAAAATACCTTAGATCACAATATCATATTCTGTACATAAATGACACCAAGTTTTCCATCAGGTGAGTTCTTATAGGAGAATAAATATAAGGCACTGTATGTTTCATCTCTGAATAACTTCAGCTTCCTTACATGCAGCATCAAAACTTTGGCCTGACATATCTGATCTACGGAAAATCTACCAGGGCTGGACCTATTGACAACAGACCCTTTTATCCAATTTCTATGCCTAGCACATTCATAGAGAAACATATTAAACCTCAAAGCAATTCAAATTTTTTTTTTGGCCAAGTCAAAGATATTCATATAAAAACTACAATTGAAGGCTAATATGCAATGAAAAAATTATCCGCTAAAAAAAAATCTCAAAATAAGGAAGGCAAAATTACCACCAAAAATATCATAACAGACATGGCGGTCGGCTCCAGCCTTGCTTTTGAGTCGAGTGCAATACCCCACTTCTCAAAGAGACGCTTCCTCTCTTGTTCTGAAAACCTTCTCTCCATCAGCTTGCTTAACATCTACCTCTCACAAGCAATCGCTCTCTTATTGTGTATCATAAGAAACATGTCAGATTATCTAAGGGTACAGATATCAATTGCTGCATGAAATATATGTTCATGGAAACACAAGTCCAATTTTTACATGGACTCTTCACATTCCCTCAACCATATCAAATTGCAGTAGCATAACACCAACCATATCACAACTAATTGAAAATAAGCTGTCAAGACAATTAGAAAGACTTTCAATGGAATAAACAATGGATCAACCAGACACACTAAAAAGAACTTAACCACATTTAATACTTATATAGTTCTCCCAACTTGAGCTTTATGCTTTAGAAGTGATACAAGATCAAGCTATAACTGTAATGGGATCAATTCAATGAAAATCACACTTTTCACATTTTTGTTCTCTCTCAATTCTCTGTTTTTCATCACAATGAACCACACATACAGTTCATCAAAGCATTGAAATGATTGAATAGTGGGGTTCCTTCCTAGAATAAAAGTCTGGCAAAAGTTCATCAAAGCATTGAATTAGTCCATAGATTGTTTTTTTTTTTTTGGTCTGAAGTCCATAGATTGTTAAACATCACAATATCTTCCTTTTCAAGACCATTGTTTATGAAGCAACAATTCTTAGTCTACTAGAACCGTATTTCTTATTGGTTAAGAGATGATTTGGGAAAAAGACATACTGCAGATTACAGATGGCATACTGCAGCTCTTACAACTACACCTAGCTTCTTTTGTTTCAGGTTTAATATGATTGAGCTAGAACCAGAAAGTCCAAAACCTGAAGCAATGAGAAACCTTGCTAGAGGGGGAACTTGCTGCCTTGTCTTCTTACATGTTATTTCCGAAGACACCCAGGGCTCAATTGTTTATTACTGCTTTGAGTCACTTTGATTCCTTTACCAGAAAATAGAAGCAAAGTTCTATCAATCAATTTCACCAAAAGAAAAATCAATTAAATAACATCAAGAAATATTCATGTAATTTAGATTAATCACATATTCAAACTCTCTTCTAGCGTGGCTGATATACAACATAAGCTTCTATACATCAAACCCAACCCTAGATTTCTAATGATAAACTAGAAATGTTCAAAACATCGGTTTCATATCTCTTCTCAGTTTTCACTTTCATAAAAGAAAGCAAAGTTTTGATTATATATTGATAGCAATATAAACATGAACTCACTTCTAAAGCAAACCCAACATTACACTCACACAGCTCAAGTATTCATCTTTTTCATTCTCAATTAGAATATGCAAGCCATTTTCTCAACCAAATCAGTATCCAACTTCTATAACAAAGTTCCAAGGCAACTAAGCTAATCAGCTACCTTGAATTTAAGCTGAGAACTCAAATTCACACCAGTAAATGCCCAAACCAGAGCAATTTCATGAGCAAAAACATAGACCCAGAAAGCTATTTCCTTGAAGCCAAAATCTGGAAGAAAAAAAATATACTGAAGAATTAAACCCCAATTCCCCAACTTTCCATAAATATATTCAATTAATTCCATAACTCCAATACCCGGAATCGTGAAGTTGATTGACGAGGACAAAGAAAGAGAGGCCAGAGGGTTAAAGAGAGAGGTGATACCAGTCAGAAAGAGAGATAGAGAGATTTGAGTGAGCAGCGTCTGCGTGAAGACTGAAGAGGAGTATCCATGGCGTATGCGTAATTGCCTCAACCAAGGGACGATAGAGACCGCTATTTTCAAAGATTCATTAATCAACAGTCACTACCGCTATAGTGAGATCCTGGCTTCCGGCTTCTAAAAGCAGGGGTCAGGCAGCTTCTACTTTACGACTTTCGAGAGAAGCCGCAGCAGGTTTTGGAAGAAGCTGATCAGAAGTCGGGTTACCAAACGCTTCTGGGTCTTCTGCTTATAACCTTATAACCGGGGCCGCAGCCTTATACGCATGCATGAAGACTAGCAATTAGCATTTTACGCAATTGATATAGTTGATAACAAAAAGCAGGGCCGGCCCTGAGTTTTTGGGGGCTCTGGGCCAAAAATAAAAATGGGGCTCCCCATTGTAACATAGCAATATAGCAATTCCAATATCATTTACCAAAATATTATATTAATTCAAAAAAAGAACTTAAAGTTACAATAATCAGTATTTTTGTTACTGAAAAATTACCCTTCTTGCATTCTTAACTGCAAAAGTTTCAATTAAGCTTGAATGAGTTACCCTTCTTGCATCATTGATACCACTACGGCAGCACTAGTATGAGTTACCCATCATTCCATTTACAATTAACAAGGAATCCAGACGAATCAAATAAGGAAAAAAAATCAAGAAAACAGACCCAACATCTTAATCATTGATTCATTGAAAATTATTTGAATTTTCAAAGAATAATTACAAACTTACCCAACGAAATTGTTGTGTTAGACTCAAAAATCCTTCTTGGCTCTTCCGCTCTTGCAAATTCCCAAATCTGCTCGAAATTCAGAAAAACCAATGAAAAACAACAAACATATGAAGAACAAGAAATTGAGAGTTTGAGACTTTGATGATGAAATTAAAGTGGGAGAAATTGAGACTTTGATGATACCTGTTAGGCTGTTAGATTTGAGATGGGAGAATTTGAGATTCTGGAATCTAGAGAAGTGGAGATGGGGAAGATGATGAATTGATGATGATTGCAGGTTTTGCAGATGATGATGATTGTTGGCAAAGAACAAGACAGAAAGAACAAGACCGCCACTTTGGGACTTGGGAGTCAAAGAAGAAATAAAAGAATGAGAGTACACTGATACGATATATCTCCAGGTTTTTTTTTTTTTTTACACATATATATATATATATATATATATATATATATATAACTTAATTTGATTTTGGGGGCCCGTGAAAATTGGGGGCCATAGGCACAGGCCTGCTGGGCCTATACCCAGGGCCGGCACTGACAAAAAGACAAACAATCATGTTCTACAACATAAATGAACCGTTACATTGAGCATACAACATATATATATATATATATATAAGGGTCTTTCTAAATGTACCCAGCAAATTTCTAAATATACCCAGCTAATTTTTTTTATATTAAATAATATATAATTAAACTAAACTAAATTCTCTAAAATACCCTCATCTTACAAAACAATGTCCTTGAAAACACACCCAGCAACATCTTCCCTTTCTCTTCTCATCAGTTAGAAACTCAAAGTTTCGAGATACATGTTTCGGTAGGAATGGGTAACTGGAGAAATTATATGGTGCTAATTGCTTCAATTCTACACATACTTGAGTTATGGTTCAATTGATTCTCAGTTAAATTCAATTAAAGCAAAAGACGTCTCGGAGTTGAAGATGCTTCTTTTACAGACCACGAGCAAGTCGGTGATCCTCATAGAGGACCTGGATCGGTTCTTCGCCGAGAAATTGACGGCGGTCAGCTTCTCCGGCATATCGAACTTCATGGACGGCTTGCTCAACTCGTGTTGCGCCGAAGAGAGAGTCATGGTGTTCACGATGAACTAGAAAGACCAGGTCGACCCGAATTTCCTCCAACCGGGTCGGATTGACGTCCACATCTATTTTCCGTTGTATCTTGAATCAAGAACTAAGATTCAATGAATATTAGGTGACGTAATACAATCTCATCGTGCATATTTTTCCAGTCTGAGACGAATGCAAGCCTTTGAGAACCAGCTAAACAAGAAAGAGAACAAAAGGTAGTAGAAGATGAACCAAAACGATATCGTCAGAAGCTGCGAAGGAAGCGATAACTGAATTTGTGGAGAGCAATCGGCTGCAACGAGCATCGGTGGAATGACATCGTCTGATCCCGATGCATCGGGGGTGGGAATAGGGTTGCAGGCACCTAAACCGCAGACTTTCCGACTGCTTGGTGTCAGTGGCATGCCCAGACGAGGTTGATACGATCCGGAGCCTCTACGCTTTTGTTGTGCTGGGTATAAGATTTTGGAAGAAAAAAAAAAATTTGGGTATATCCGTATATGTTTAGCGATGGGGGCTTAATGGGAAAATGAGTAAAATTTATTTATATATTTTTAATATAAATAGGTTACTGGGTGTACATAGATTTCTGCTTGGTACATTTAGAAACACCCATATATAATTAAAAACTTTGAAAGAGTGTGTGTGTGTGTATATATCCCTTTTAGCGAGGATTTTTTTTTTTTGCCATTTTAAGGGATAGCTTATTAGACCCACTTTTCGATCACATATTCACATTTCCACCGTTCAATTTTTAGGTCTATATGAGTAGATCACCTCTGCAAAGTTACAGCCAAATTGATAATCATTAAGGCATTCAAAAACTGTGATTTACAATTATGAACACGAATGGTTCACGTTGGACTGATTCAGTTTGTCTATTGATTTAAACTAGTTTGATATCTTAACGATTATCAATTCGGCTGAAAATTTACAGGTTTGATCTATACATTAGGGAAAAAAAACAGTCGAGATGTCGAAATGCGATCGAAAAGTGGGTCTCAGAAGGAATCCTTAGTGGAAGGGTATAAATATATATATATATATATATATATATATATATATATATTCTAGAAAAATTCAATATTGACATGATATCACCATAACCACTTAGTGTGACAAGGTTGGTTAAGGGTGGGCCTGGGCGTGGTCCCAGCCCAACATGGATTTTGCAGGGACCAGAATGATCGGGTCGGGCCAATCATATATGTTGTGATCAATGAATTTTTATTGATTTTCACCTACAGTGGCGGATCCAGGATCCGAGACTTGTTTAGACTAATTAGAAGTACACTAATATTTTTTTTTATTGAGGTTTGGAACCCACATGAAAACAAAATTACCAAAAGCAAATCCTAAACATGATCGCAGGTATAAAATTTGAACTGATGCACTAGAATATAGAGCAAAGCATGTTAAAACCACACACATCCTAAACAAGATCGCAGGTCTAAAATTTGAACGGATGCGCTAGAATACTTCATAGGAACACACTAAAGGAGTTAACTTGCTGGTGTTTTACACAGTTTATATAAAGATTAAGGTACCTCTCGGTTTATTAAAGATTTTCATCCAATATTTATTGCCTCTACCAAGCATATCCTAGTGCATACACTTCTTTGATTACACATTTGAAGAGAAGCGGGGGAACCACAGATTTATATAACTGTGCACCGTATATTGACAAATTGTTCATAACTCAATAGCTATCTAAAGTATAGCCTCACACAGTCACACTATGATTTATAAGTATAGCATCAATTCACACTACAAATTATGATGATTACCTTAGCAGTAGCTTGAATCTCTCTGTCAGTCATATCAAGAGCAAGTGCATAACCTTAAACAATGTGATTGACACTAATCAGATTCCAACTCAAACAAGATCATCTCTTTAAAATCAAATTAACACAAGAATCAATCGATTAGTAAATAAAACAATCAATAAAATAAATTACTACCAACGTAATCCATGGCCTTGGACTGAGGAACATCGCGAGCTTTCTTGGATATGATGACAGCAGCTTCATGCCTCCACGTCATGGTCCAACGACTCTAGAGGGTGAGGGATTTCGATGGTGCCTCCGTTTTCCAAGTAAGAAGACGTCGGTTTGAGAAAAAGCACAGGCTCCTTCCCTGATCATCCGAATCAAGATTGGAAATTGAGACGGAAAATGAGATGCAGAAAAGAGTGGAAAGAGAAGAAAAGATGGGACCTTGGGGACGGCGTTGCCGAGTTCTTTGGTGTGGGCGGCGTAGTTTCTGCCACCACTGACCTACTGAGGTCTGAGTAGTAAGCTGCTGTGGGCTGTTGGAGTACGCGACATGCATATAAGTTTTTTTTTTTCTTTGGCTAGTATGGGCTGAAGGTAAATATATAAATATACTAAAGGTTTTTTGGCCCAAAATATTGTCTAGGCTCCAGCCCTAACCTTTAGCCCAAAATATTGTCTAGGCTCCAGCCCATAGAGCCTGCCACATGGATCCGCCCCTGTTCACCTATAAGAGTAATATTCTTTTGATATTGAATGACCGTTCAATTTTAGTCTTTCCCATCCTGCTAAAAGTTTCTGAATCAGCCACTGTTCACCGCAACCGGAGAAAGCTCCGATCTCTTACTCCAAGTCCGGAGCCTCTATGGCGCGGCAGTGCCGGCGTCGTGCTGAGGAAGAGAGAGCGCTGCCGGCATAGTGCGAGAGTGAAGAGAGAGAGAGAGAGCGTCGTCTGGAGAGAGGAGAGAGGAGAGAGAGAGAGAGAGAGAGAGGGGAAATGGAGTGGCAATGTTGTAGTTTAATAATTAGGCTTAGGGGAAAATTCAATATTGAGAAGATATCACCATAACCACTTAGTGTGACAAGGTTGGTTAAGGGTGGGCCTAGGCGTGGTCCCGGCCCGACATGGATTTTGCAGGGATCGGGACCAGAATGATCGGGTTGGGCCAAAATCACAATTCCAATAATTGGGGACCGAGAAGGTCCGGACTGAAAGTATACGAGCCGGTCCTTCGGGCCATTCAGGTTCCAAGTCTTAGAACTGAAATACGGGTGGTAGAACTGGAAAATTTCCACAAACAACTTCTTTCTCTTGCTTTGCTTTCTCTTCGCTGAAGGAAGAGATATATTTGCCTCACCTCCCTCATAATGGACGAAAGTTGGCACCATCCAAGTCCCTAAGTGGGAGTTTTTTGTTTCCATGAGATTTTCGATTTGGAATTGAGAGGTTGGATTTGGATTGAGAATATGGGACGGAAGAGATTTGGAGGGCTGGGGTTCTATCTAAATGAAGGCAATTAGTCGCTGAGATAGGCTGGGTATGAGATTTGATGAGGGATGGATTTGATGAACTAGGTATGGGATTTAGGGTTCATCGGGTTTAGGCTGAGAAAGGGGTGCATATTGAAGGAAGGTGGGATCTTTATTTATTATTATTATTTTTTTGTGATGTTTGTTTCTGAAATGAGGCTTGGGGCTTAGGATAGGATTGAGAAATTAGATTTTTGACGAAGACATGAAGGGGATTGAAGGCTGGGTTAGACGAAGGAGATTGAAATCTGAAAATTTAGGAATTAGGGTTCTAACTTCTAAGGTTTTCAAAACTAGAGTAGAAGGGATTGAGGGAAAAAGTGGGAAAAAATGAAAGGTATAGGGATAAAACTGAAAAAGCATATAGGTATAAAATTGAACGGGCTTTTGAGGTTTATGGATTCTAGGGCCCGGGACCGGCCCAATAAAACTCAAACGGTCTGGGCCTTATTTTTTTGTGTTTTTTTTTTCCTCAAAGCCCGGCCCGGACCCAACTGTCCAGATCAGTCCAATCCGGGCTTTCGAGCTAAAATGCCCAGGCCTAGTTAAGGGCCTAGCATGGAACTCTTATGTTTAGCATTTGAGTTTCAACTCCCACCAGTTTGTGGCCAGCATGTTTGAGGGATTTTCTGGTTTGTGTACTTGCGGCGGGAGATTAGTCTGGTTTTGTTGGGATACCATCGTGCACCTCAATCTAAAGATTATTTTCATAGAAAGTTAATAAGAAACCAACAATTCATCATAGAGAGCTTCTATTCATATCTCCAAAATTTGCATTTGGACCTCTTTCTTTTTTCAAGTGATAGTTGACTTTGTCAACTCATATCAAATTACCAATAAAGACACAAAAGAGAAAGAAAAAATAATTAAATTTTTTTTTGCCCTTTTAGAGGTATGAAATCAACAAATGGCCATCCTCATGCCATTTTTTCCCTTTTGTTTTTGTTATGGTCTTCATCCTTACCAAGCAGCGGAGAGAATCAACATACCAGTTTTCTTACTTTGCAGTTCCTCGAGTCAATTTCGGATATGCAATATTCTTTAACCAAAACACGAACATACTACTTTCCTCTTAAAATCATACTCATCAATTGAAGCGTACTGTTCGAGCAAAT
>JANPXK010000479.1:0-15861 GCA_024704745.1 Rosa lucieae
AGCCGAGGCTTGCAGAGCGGGTTTGCTTCTAGCAATCTATCATGGATGGAAGGAGATTGAAATTGAGAGTGATTGTGCTCTCCTAGTTGCTGCCATGAATCAAAATATGGATGGTAACTCAGAGGTTAGTCACAATTCACAACGTCGGCCACAATTCACTGGAAAATATAACAAATTAAACACACGGACATGTATAAGCACATTAAGGCCTCGTTTGGTTCACAGGAAAGGAAAGTAATTCCTTTGTCTTTCCCGTGGGAAGGGAATTGAAACTTCCCAACAATTTCCATTAATGTTGGTAACGTAAGGAAAGTTATCAGGAAAGTTGTTAAAAAGTTTGTAAATAATGTAATAAAATAATATGTTGGGAGTAATAAATGCCGGAAAAAAGGAGGGAAAGTGATTCCTTTGGGGTTTGGAAGGAACCACTTTCCCCCTTATTTTCCCTTCTGTCAGGAATGATTTAATTTCCTTTTGCATCCCAAATGCATGAAATGAACAAGTTTCCTTTCCTGATGCTTACTTTCCGCAAACAAAACGTGGCCTAACAGTTGAGCAAGAACTAACTGGCTAACTTTCGGAGATAAAAAAACACTTTCTCTCAACTCAAGCTCTTATTTGACAGAAGAAAAAGAGGATTACTTACCTCAAAGATGACAATGGCCTGATCATTACTGATTCTTCTCAAATTAGTTCACTTTTTAGACAGAGTTTTATTAAACGCTTTACTCCTTATTTCCAACCTTCTCACACTAACATTACTAATTTCATCATTCATTTACAGCCTATGATCACCTAACATGATAATGATGTACTACTTTCTCCTGTCACAAAAGACGAGGTCTTTACTGCAGTTTCCCAAATTGGTGCCTTAAAGGCCCTAGGCCCAGATGGGATCCATGCTCTTTTTTACCAAAGATATTGGCATACCATCAAATACCAGGTTCTCAATTTTGTCTTTAGAACTCCTGAATCAAACTCATATTGTCCTTATTCCCAAAACTGATACTCCAGAGAATGTTAATCAATTTTGAGCAATCAGTCTTTATAATGTTAGTTACAAAATAATTTCTAAGATTATGGTAATTAATAGAATGAAACATCTTCTCCTTAAGTGTATTTCAGATACTCAGGGTGATTTTTCCCCAGAAAAATCTATTTATGACATTATTCTAATTGTGTTGTAGAGAATTGGAAAAATGTATTGTATTCATCTCACCATGAGGTTTATATAGGGTTACATCATGTATACAAAGGCAATACTTATAGCTACTAATCAATCGCACATTACAAGTATGTCAATCGTATACATTACGAGTCTGTCAATCGCATACATTAAGCAATACCTATTGCATGAATAGTCATTATCATTCACAACACTCCCCCTTGGATATTCCATGTCATAGTGTTGCCTCTGCTATGCGTTTCTAAGTTGCCTAGTCAAAACCTTGCCAAGTAATAAAAACCCAATGGGAAAAAAACAACCTTGGTCGAAGGAGAAAAAAACACAACGCGCGTGAATGTGGAGTAGTCGATATCCTTCAACACTCCCCCTTGTGCTGCTCAAACTCGGTGATGACGCTTTGATTGTTGCCTCACTAAAAACCTTACCAGGTAACACAAAACCCTGTAGGACAAAAATAACCCTGGTCGAAGGGCAAAAAGCACAACACGTCCTTCACTCTTCTAGATCGAACATAGACATCATACCTCCCCTGATGTCAAGGTCTCCTCCTGATTTCTACAATTATGGGAGTTCAGATAACTTTCTTAATCTGATGCTCTTCACATGTTTCTCGAAGGTGGATTTAGGTAACAACTGGGTAAACAAGTCTGCTACATTATCCTCTTAACGGATTTGATTCACTTCAATATTTAGAAGTGTTTGTTGTTGCTGATTGTAAAAGAACTTAGGCTATATATGCTTGGTGTTGTCGCCCTTGATGAAACCTAACTTCATTTGCTCAATACAAGCTGCATTATCTTCATAAATGCATGTAGGTTCATCTGTGATAGACTTCAAACCACAAGTTCCTCGAATGTGTCTAACTACAGACCTTAGCCATATGCATTCTCACACGGCTTCATGTAGAGCGATAATCTCTGCATGATTTAAGGAAGTAGCAACAAGGGTCTGCTTTGTAGACCTCCAAGATATCGCAGTGCTTCCCATGGTAAACACATAACCCGTTTGGGAACGACCTTTGTGAGGGTCAGAGAGATACCCTGCATCAGCAAAACCCATCAAGATATCATTGTCATTTTGATGGAAAGGAAGAGGAGCACAGAAGGTGGCGTTTTGCCTTGTGGAGTTCGATCCCACACCTCCGTTATTTGTTTTCTCTCTATAAGGATAGAACAAGCCCATATCAATCGTACCTCTCAAGTATCGAAAGATTGTCTTTATGCCAATCCAATGGCGGCGTGTTCGTGCAGAACTGTGTCGAGCTAACAAGTTCACTGCGAATGAGATGTCTGGTCTTGTGCATTGAGCTAAGTACAATAATGCGCCTATTGCACTTAGATAGGGCACTTCAGCCTCTAATAAGTCTTCGTCCTCATCCCTTGGATGAAACGGATCTTTTTTAGGCTCAAGACTACGACGGATCATGGGATTACTCACAGGCTTTGCTTTATCTTCATTAAAGTGCCTTAATAATTTTTGAGTATATGCTGACTGATGGATCATAATCCCATCACTACAGTGGTCGAGTTCTAGTCCGAGGCAAAATCGTGCTTTCCCAAGATCTTTCATCTCAAATTCCTTTAACTCATCTAGAGTTTCAATTAGGTTCATGTCATCGACATAAACTACTACAATTGCAAATCCGGAACTTGTCCTCTTTATAAACACGCATGGGCATATTTCATTGTTGACATATCTCTTCCCAATCAAGTAGTCACTTAGACGGTTATACCACATCCGTCCGGATTGTTTCAATCCATATAGTGAGCCTCTCAATCTTATTGAGAACGCGCTCCGTGGTTTAGAGCCACTTGACTTGGGTAATTGAAGTCCATCTGGAACCTTCATATATATCTCTGAATCTAGATCCCCATAGAGATATGCTGTAACCACATCCATAAGCTGCATGTCAAGTTTTTCAGAAGCTACCAAACTGATAAGGTAGTGGAACGTTATAAAGTCCATTACGGGAGAATATGTCTCCTCGTAGTCGATTCCAGGGCATTGTGAGAAACCTCGAGCCACAAGGCTGGCTTTGTATCTAACAACCTCATTTTTCTCATTACGCTTTCTAACAAAGACCCATTTATGGACAATAGACTTTATACTTGGGGGTGTCAGCGTTATAGGCCCAAATACCTGTCTCTTTGTTAGTGAATCCAATTCAACCTGAATCGCATCTTTCCATTTAGGCCAGTTTGCTCTTTGTTGACATTCTTCAACGGAGCAAGGTTCGATATCATCGTGTTCTATAATTCCTTGAGCAATAGAATATGTAAACACATCATCAAGGATAATAGAATCTCGATTCAACGTCTCATGTACACTAGTGTAATTCATGGAGATCTCCCTATTCCCTAGAAGTGGTTCTAACATCAGAGTGTCCCCCAATGATGTCTCTTGGACATAACCATAATCCGGAATATCTTCATGAGATGGGTGATTTATGTCGATGATTAATGGATCTTTTTGTGCCAAACTCGCTTTATTTCTCGGGCAAGAATCCATCAAATCTTTGGGCCTCCCAAGTTTCCTTGCTGGGAGCCTGGCCTGAGCCACATTGCCATCACTATTAGTGGTGGAGGAGCCATGCCTAATACCCCTAGGGGTGGCGCCATGTTCATGATTTTTAGGGACATCAATCCTTGCAGGCACGTTTGTACCAGGTATATGTGATCTTGTCACTTTAGCGATATCAGAAAACACATCAGGCATAGAGTCTGCTACGTTCTGAAAACCGAGAATTCTCCGCACTTCAATTTTGGACTGTGCGGTTCGGGGATCATGATGAGACAAAGTGGGGACAGACCACGAAAATTCATGTTGTTCTTGTTGAACATTATTGTTCCTATGTCCCCTTAACGACCAGAAGACTGTCTCATCAAAGTGACAATCCGCAAATCTAGCGGTAAATAGATCTCCTGTCAAGGGTTCTAAGTAGTGGATAATGGTTGGAGAGTCATATCCAACATAAATGCCTAATCATCTTTGAGGACCCATTTTGGTGCGCTGTGGCGGCGCAATTGGCACATAAACTGTACACCCAAATATGCGTAAGTGTGAGACATCAGGCTCATATCCAGTAACCATCTAGGACGCAGAAAAGGGTTGAGTGGCAGTAGGCCTCAGATGAATGAGCACAGCTGCATGCAATATTGCATAGCCCCAAGCAGAAACAGGGAGATTGGTGCGCATAACCATTGCTCTAGCGACCATTTGAAGTCTTTTAATTGCAGTTTCTGTGAGACCATTTTGGGTGTGAACATGAGGAACAGGGTGTTCAACCTCAATCCCAATGGACATGCAATAGTCATCAAACGTTTTTTATGTAAACTCTCCAGCATTGTCAAGAGGAATTGACTTAATGAGATGATTAGGGTAGTGAGCCCTTAATTTAATGATTTGTGCTAGGAGTTTAGCAAATGCAGCATTTCTTGTGGACAATAGCATGACATGTGACCATCATGTCGATGCATCAACCAACAGCATAAAATATTTAAATGGTCCTCAAGTTGGTTGAATAGGTCCACAAATATCACATTGGATTCTTTGTAAGAATGGAATATTTTCCTTAGTGTCTTTTGCATAGGATGGTCTTGATCCTAATTTTGCTAAAGAGCAGGCTTTGCAAAACGAAAGATGGGCTTTAGAAGCGACCAGGGAAGTATCCGGTTAAGCCACGAAGTCACAATTGACTTTAGAAGTAGAAAAAGGAACCAAGGAGGTATTGGTGGCGTCAATACCACTTTTGGGCCCCAGTGGATAGGCAGCTCCAGCCCTACCTTGGATCGAATTTTGGTTGTGACTTCTTTTCATTTTGAAAAATGGATGTCTGTGAAGTCTTTAATATATACAGGATCATCACGACCTGGGTGTCCCAAACGGTCATGCCAAAGTCTATATGTGTCAGAATCCCATAAGTCATCTCATGACATGGTTGGGTTCATTAATTTGAATAGTGGTTGCATACAAGCCACTAGAGCGACACATAAGTTTCTCTAATACTCGTTTATGTCCGTAGTCATTAGAGGTGATGCAAATGAACTCTTGTCCATTCTCACAATGTGTTTCCACATGAAAACCATTGACTCTTATATCTTTAAAACTCAATAGGGTCCTTCCAGCCCTAGGAGCATATAGAGCTTCAGTGACATTAATACTTGTGCCATTTGGCAACATAAATTGAGCTGGTCCTCGACCATGAATCAATTGTGATGGTTCAGCCATCATAGTCACAGAAGATCGACTAGGCGTCATCCATAGAAATAGTTGCCTATGTCGTAATATAGTATGTGTGGTGCCACTATCAACATGGCATTCCAACTCTCCAGGAAACATACTGAAAAATAATAAAGTTCGGATTTAAAACATGTCCATGACATCGAATAATAATACGATACTTTATTAATAAAGATAGCCAATGATTACATCAAAGGTCCCAAAAAGTCTAATCCAAAATAAAATCAAACTAAGATACATTGCAGTCACTCCATCCGTTTAGTAACTCCAATCAAATATGACCAGGAAAGTAGAGAGAGATGTTAGTGGATCGAGGCTCTCTTAAGTACCATTAATCTCAATGACTTTCTTAGACATCATATTTCATTGGGTGCACCACATAAGAAAGAGTTTAATACAATTGTTATTTATTGACTAAGGCATATTACCATTACAAAAATTCTTGGAAAATAAAAGGACTAATCTAATCAAAGTCTACGGCATCCTTGTGCACTTCATCCTCAGCTTTGAAGTTCTCTATGGTGAGATGGATGTCTCCACCATTTTCTTCTTCTTCTTCTCAAGGTACACTTCTTGCTCCCTCAGGTCCCTGTATGCCCTGTATCTTGAAGCTAGTTACTCGCTTGCCTTTCATTGCTTGAACCAATGCTCACTTGATCCACATCGATGACACATGTCATTGTGGTTGCCTCCCATTAACTGAGGTGCACGTTGTGGGCGTTCCCTAGGAGGGTTGGTGCCAGCACCACGAGCCATGGCCCCACCACCACTACCAGGGATACCACGACCACCTCTCCCACGTGTGGCATTACCACCACGTGTATCCGTACCAAACCTGCGGTTTCCTTCCTTGTTAGGGAGTTAAATGGACCCATACGTCCCTCATATCCCTTATTCTTAGGGTTCCGCTCCTTGCGCCCTCTTTTGAGTACATTATAATTCGCCTCATGAACACTTTTAGTTCCAATGGGCCTTGAATTAAAATTCCTCACGAGTATGTTATCATGTTTCCACCTACAGATATGAGATTGATAAGTTGATGAAACCTCCTGATCCGTCCAGCATTGACTTCAGTGCGGTATTGCTTTGATACCACAATGGCTGTGAAACTGGGAAGTGGAGAGAGTTTTTTCAATTAGCCCTTGCTCTGTGACAGGTTGTCCATAAAACCTCAACATCGACTGTAGGCGAAGAGGTTCTGAATTATATTCAGCAACAGACTTGAAATCAGCAAAGCGCAGATTGTTCCATTGAACCTTCAAGTCAGGGAGGATGGAATCTTGGACATTGTCAAAGCGCACTTCTAGCACTACCCATAGCTCTATTGCATCATTGATCGACATATACTCCAATCTGAGTGCCTGACCATATGGCGTCGCAACAAGATAACTGCTTGAGCATGCTTAATTTGTAGGTGTTCGCACGAACACACGATCCGGGTTAGGTGCCTGGTGATAGGAGCATTTTAATGCGACGTTTTAACTGCATTTCCCTACATTTCTTGCGTTATTTCCTTAATAAACTCTGTTTAGGAAAGTTTCCATTCTTCGATTGGGAAAGTTCCTATTTGTAGAAAGTTTTATTTTGTAGTTTCTATTTTCTTTTTGGAAAGTTTCCATTTTCAGTTTAGGAAAGTTGCCATTTTTCATTTTAGGAAAGTTTCTATTTTTCTTACTAGTTTCTATTTTCAGGACCTCGGAGCTGAAAAGAAGAAATGAAGTTTTCCTGGTTCAACCAGGAAATCCTGTTTCAACTAGGAAACCTTGTCCAGAAGAGGAAACCCTGCCAAAACAAGACTCTTGAGTCAACCAAGAAAGGAAAGCAGAAAATGAAGTGTCATGGCATTGAAAGAAGCTTCTTGAAGACATTAGAAGATTGACATGGCTTGAAGGTGACGCACAAAGGCCCAAGAACTCTCAAGAGGTTATGGATTTCGGCAAATGGATAAAGGCCCATGGAAATTAGGGTTTGTGACACATGCGAGATATTTTTGGAGAATATATATGTATTTGCCCGTAAAATACAAAGAGGAAAAGGAGGAGGCAACATGAATCTGAAAATATAATTGAAGATTTTGATTGGAGTAATTCAAGGGAGTTTTTAAGGGCAAAGAGATATTCTTGGAAGATTTAAATGTGATTTTTGGCCGAAATGGGTGAAGCAAATCAGCATTTATTTATGGAATTTCGGCAATTACTTTCCCAAGGATATTTGTGGCCGAAATTGGTGAAGCAAATCAGAATTTATTTTATTGGAATTTCGGCAATTACTCTCTCCTAAGATATTCTTGGCCGAAATTAATGAAGAAAATCAGAAAATCCTTAATAATTCGGCAAGGATATATATTAAAGGAATTTAGGGAATTAATTTGGATAGTTTTGATTGGCTAGATGACACCAAGCTTACTTGGCATTCTACGATTGGTTGGACCACATCACAAGGCTTACTTGGCATCATACCATGGTTGAAGTGATGTGGAAATTTCTGATTGCTTGGAGAACCCTAGCCGTGCCCCTATATATTCTTCCCCTTCTCAACGTCAAGGGTCCTCTCCTTTACAATTTACACTTAGAAAAAATCAGAAATTTTACTCTTGTTGCCGTGAGGTTTTCCTTCCTATCTCCATCCTCTAGAGAAAGCCACGAGTTCAAGCAAGGCCAAGGGAGAAGAAGAGAAGCCGTGAGCATCCATCATCCACCACCATCCTTGAAGCTTGCTTTCGAGATTCAAGAAACCAAAACATCAATCGTTCATCTCATCTTCATCCATGGTTGTAATCCGATTCTCCTTTGAACCTTTGCTTTGTATTTCGTTGGTTTGCTTTAGTTGACATATATGTTTGAACAAGTGTTGTTTCTGAAATTTTATGATTAATTGTTAATTTTCAGATTCATATATTGCGATTTATGGTTGCTTTTGTGTGAGTGTTTGATTAAATTTGCATGATAGAACTTTTGTATTTTAATCTTATGTGGTTGCAAACACTTAGGGTTTTGATATAATTGGTGTACGATTTAAGAACATGAATCAACTTTTTGGTTTTGTGTTCTGAATCAATAAGTAGTAAGGTTTTGAACAAAAACCGAATTTAATCAAAGAAGATTGCAATTAGTGGACTTTTTCATACTAAGTTGCACATTTGAGTTGATAGCCTTTCTAGGTGCTTAATGCGTTAAACATGACATGATTGACTAGCTTTCTAGGGTTTGATTGCATGTTTGATAGGATTAATCTAGGTGCTTTCGCTTAGGTTAATTAGCATTGAAAGTAAAATATGGGAAATTGTTTGCTTTTGAACGTTCACATGATCAACTCCTCTTGCATGACTATGATGAACAATGATGAACTTGAATTAATTTTAATCATGAGTTCGACTTTGATCCTTGTTCCCACATCCCATTTGTGTTTTTTTATGTTTTTGCATTTTAATTATTTGTTTTAGCTTAGCTTTTATTTTCGAAATTAGAAACCAAAAAAACAAAAATCCCCCTTTTTCGTAAATATGTATATATTTTGTTATATTTGTAAATATTATACTTGTTTTAATTTTAATTGTTTAATTGTTTGACAATGACAGGTGTACCCTCAATCCCCGGAATAGAACGATCCCTATTTACTTTATACTAATGACATTTCAGGGTTAAATTATGTGCGCTTCCCAAAAGCGGCATCACCTGGATTATGGGTAATAGTCCCTTTGAAGTAAGGTGGTTCTCAACATCAGTTACCCAAATGTGGTAATCCGAGCCCGTTGAGTCAAGCATGGGAAAGTCGAGTCTAGTTTCATTCGACATCTTGTTGAAATTCGGAGCAGATTCGCTTCTAAACATCTCAATTTCGAATGGTGTACAGATCTCAAAACTACTCCAATAGGACTGAAATTTGGAGGTTAGATAGAAGAGAAAGAGATGAAAAACTTTGATGAAGGAATGATTTTGATCTGAGGTCCCGATCAAGACGTTTTGGGGCATGCAACAGGATGATCTGCAAAGGAACGAGCGTGCTGCTGCTGCTGTAGGGGCAGCAGGCGTGCGACGCTGCTGCAGGGGCAGTGGAGGAACACGGGTGTCAAGGGATGCAGGAGCAGCGCATGTATGGTAGCAAGGGCTAGGAGCTGCGGCAGTTTTGGGTGAAAGAAATTTCGGGTGTTAGGGTTTTTTTTTCCTGACTAGGGCTTAGGTTAGAGTATCGTGCTGATAAAGGTGTTGTAGAGAATTGGAAAAAAATGT
This sequence comes from Rosa lucieae, assembly GCA_024704745.1. NCBI lineage: Eukaryota > Viridiplantae > Streptophyta > Magnoliopsida > Rosales > Rosaceae > Rosa > Rosa lucieae. The sequence continues at coordinate 9,655 of JANPXK010000479.1, forward strand.
ATTGTATTCATCTCACCATGAGTTTTATATAGGGTTACATCATGTTACAAAAGGCAATACATAATAGTTTTACTAATCAATCGCACGCATTACAAGTATGTCAATCGCATACATTACGAGTCTGTCAATCGCATACTTAAGCAATACGCATTGCATGAATAGTCATTATCATTCACACAAAATTGCTCATGAGATTTTTCTCTACCTTTCCTGGAAAGAACAGGAAAACTTATCTATGGCTCTAAAGCTAGATCTGAGAAAGCTTATAATTTTCTTAATTGGAATTATATCGAGCTTGCCTACTTAAGTTTGGCTTCATCCGAAGTGGGTTGATCTAATTATGAATTGTGTACAAACTACAAACTGTTACCTCCTCTATTTGGTTAATGAACAAGCTACTACCTCTTTCAAACCACTCAGAGGCTTGAGACAAGGAGATCCACTCTCCCCCTATCTGTTGATTTTATGTCTAGAACCTTTAATTCGTAAACTGAATCATCCTTATATCCGAAAAATCATTTAGGTGTTCTTACTTCTCCAAAGGGTTTTAGAATTTCTAATCTGTTTTTTGCTAACGATTGCTTATTATTTGCTAAGGCTACCTCCACTGCAGCTAGAAACATTTATCAAATTCTAAACTCTTTTTCTAAAGCCTCTGGTCAAAGTATCAACTACCACAAATCTACCATTTTATTTTCAGCTAATACTCCAGCTTCCCTTAAAATAAATATTTCTAATATCCTCCAAGTCCAGACTAGAACGCACATTGGTCGTTATTTAGGTATTAACAATATAGTGTGCTAGCAGGATCCTCTCAATATCAAAGATATTATTTTAAAAATGCAGAAGAAATTTGCAGGATGGAAAGCAAATTCACTCTCTAAAGGAGGTAGATTAACTCTTGTTAGAGCCAACTTATCAGGTATGTCAAATCATGTTTTTTCTTGTTTGTTGGAAAAAACAAAGTAGCTTCTCAAATTGATAATATTTGTTGGAAATTTTTTTTGGAATAATGATCACTCTGCTCCACCTCTTGCTTGGTCTTCTGTTTGCACTCCCAAATGGAAAGGAGGATTGGGGATTCGACATACTAGTCATTTTAATTAGGCAGCTCTCGCCAAGTTGGGCTGGAAAATTCTTACTGAACCTAATAATTTGTGGGTTAAGATTTAAAGGACCAAATATCTTAGAAAGTACTCCTTCTTTTCAGCTAAGAAGTCTACTTCTTCTTCTACTGCTTGGAAAGGTATTTTAGATTCTAGAAACATTCTACAACAACGAATACATTGGATCATTGGCAATGGTCGGGAGGTTAACTTCTGGCTTTTTAACTGGTTATATCCTTTCCTTCTCATTAATTTAGTTCCTGACACCTTAAAACATTCTCTAAATTTAACTGATACAACTATACTGTTGCAGATTTCATTGTGGATAATTGTTGGAACCTTACCAGAATCTAGGGTTTCTTACCTCCTGAGGTTATTAATGATATTTCTGTTATGCCTCTTTTGTAAAAGTAAAAATAGGTTGGAATTGGTCTACTCATTTCATTCATAACCCTTTTATATAGGGATAGGATTACAATGGAAATATCAATTACATTGATGATACTAAATGCTGATTGAGCTTGGATTTGTAATTGCTTGATTCCCTCTTCGTCTGTTTCTTTGACGAAGGCACATAATGTGCTTTTCCTTTAACACTCCCCCTTGTGCCAAGTCAAAGACGAAATGGTGCATGAGTTGTTGCCTCACTAAAAACCTTGCCAGTAACAATAAAAACCCTGTGGGACAAAATAAACCTTGGTCGAAGGAAAGAGCACAACGCACCTTTTACATTTGAGTATGACATGTGTGTGTTAGACTCCCCCTGACGTCTACACCTCCCCCTGATACTTACATTAATCTAGGGAGCTTGGAAGTCTTCGCATTCCTATGTTTTTCACATGTTTCTCAAATGTGTCCTTAGGCAATGATTTGGTGAACAAATCTGCCACATTCTCCTCAGACCTTACTTGATTCATTTGAATCTGAGGAGAGTCTGTTGTTGCTGATTGTAGGACAATTTTGGCGATATGTGTTTTGTGTTATCACCCTTAATATAACCTAGCTTCATCTGTGATCGCAAGCTGCATTGTGTTCGTAAATGCAAGTAGGCTCTTCAGTGGTAAAACTCAAACCACTAGTCCTTCGAATATGTGCAATGATAGTTCTTAACCATACACACTCAAGAACCGCCTCATGTAGAACAGTGATCTCTGAGTGGTTCAAGGAGGTAGCTACAAAGGTTTGCTTGGTTGATCTCCAAGATATCGCTGTGTTCCCATTGGTAAATACATAACCAGTTTGTGAACGATATGTGGGTCAGATATGTATCCAGCATCAGCAAAACCGACCAAAACGTCATTTGGCGTTTTAGTTGAGTGAGTGGCGTTTTCGCCATCAACATTTCCTTTAGGGATTGCAGTTCCATCTGCGGTCCCTCTTGTCTCTCTGTAGGGAAAGAACAGTCCCACGTCAATGGTTCCTTATAGGTATCGAAAATGTTCTTTATACCAGTCCAGTGACGCTGCGTTGGAGCTGAGCTAAATCTAGCTAACAAGTTCACTGAGAATGCAATGTCTGGTCGAGTAAATTGGACTAAGTACAATAATGCGCCTATTGCACTTAGATAGGGAATTTCAGCTCCCAAACACTTGTTCGTCATCTTCCTTTGGACGAAATGGATCTTTCTTGCATCCAAACTTCGACCGATCATGGAGCTAGCAGGATGTGCTTTGTCCATGTTATATCGCCTGACTTTTGGACATATGCAGACTGGTGGATTAATATTCCACAAACTCGGTGTTCTAGTTCAAGACCTAGATAGAATTGAGTTTTCCCAAGATCTTTCATCTCAAATTCGGATTTCAAGTAGCTCGCGGTTTCTCTTATTCATCAAGGTACCAGTTATGACATATACTACTACAATTTGCAAATCCGGAAACTTGTTTTCTTTATGAATACGTAGGGGCATAATTCATCTTTCTTATATCCCTTCCCAATCAAGTAGTCACTTAGACGGGTATACCACATCCGTCTGGATTGTTTCAATCCTTAAAGTGAGCGTTTCAACCTAGTTGCAAACGCACCGTGGTTTAGAGTCACTTGCTTGGGTAATGTAAGGCCATCAGGCACTTTATTATATCTCTGAATCTAGATCCCCATAGAGATATGCAGTAACCACATCTATGAGCTGCATTTCCAGTCCTTTGGAAACTACTAAGCTAACTAAGTAGTGGAACGTTATAACGTCCATTACGGGAGAGTTTGTCTCCTCGTAGTCAATTCCAGGGCGTTGTGAGAAACCTGGCGCCACAAGGCGAGCCTTGTACCTTAGGACTTCATTCTTCTCATTACGCTTTCTTACAAAGACTCATTTCTGTCCTACAGGCTTTACACTTGGTGGGGTTAGCACTCTGACCAAATACCTGTCCTTTGTCAGAGAATCTAATTCTACCTGGATTGGTTTATTTCATTTAGGCCAATCTGCTTTGTTGACATTTTTCAACGCGCGTGGTTCGATATCATCGTGCTCTATGATTCCTTGAGCAACAGTTATTCATCAATGTGTATGGAAGATCTTTCTATCAAACTCTACGCACTCTCGTAATCCTTTGAGATTTCTTTGTTCTCTGGAATCATTTCAAACATCGGAGCGTCCTCCTATTGATTCATGGACATAACTATATCAGAGATAATCTCATGAGAGGGATTCTATACATTGATGATTGGTTTGTGCCTTACTCACCCTCTTCTTCCTTGGGTGAGTGTCAATCGAACCAAGTGACCTCCCCTCTTCCTTGGGGAGCCACGACCTCAACCACACCTCCACTTAGCGGGTTGCAGTACCTCTATCTGCGGCACCGTGCCCCTGTTGGGGACTTCTAACCTTGCAGGCACTTTGCAGCTGGTATATGTGATCTCGTCACTTTTACGATATCAGTAAACGCATCAGGCATCGAATCTGCTACGTTCTGAAATCGATTTTCTTTTCACTTCACTTTCACTTTGTGAAGTGCGGGGATCAAAATGAGACAGAGTGGGGACAAACCACGACAATTCCTGTCGTTCCCTTGGAAAATCCTTTTTCCTATCTCCCCTAACGACGGGAAGACTGTCTCATCAAAGTGACAATCCGCAAATCTAGCGGTAGAGAGATCGCCTGTCAAGGTTTCCAAATAGAGTATAATTGTTGGGGATTCGTATCCAACATAAATACTTAATCGTCTCTGAGAAACCCATTTTGGTGCGCAGTGTGGGGTAGGCACATATACTGCTCAACCAAATATGCGTAAGTGTGAAATGTCAGGCTCATATCCAGTTACCAACTGGTACGCAGATAATGGTTGGCTAGCTGTGAGTCTGAAACGAATAAGTAAGGCTGCGTGCACTATTGCATAACCCCATGCAGTATAGGCAGGTTGTTGTTGCGCATAACCAATGCCCTAGCCACCATCTGTAGCCTTTTGATGGTGGCTTCTGCGAGACCATTTTGTGTATACACATGGGGTACAGGATGCTCTACATCGATCCAAATAGATATGCAATAATCATCAAATGCTTTTGATGTAAACTCTCTAGCATTATCAAGCCGTATAGACTTGATAGGGTGATCAGGGTGGTGAGCCCTTAAATTAATCTGTGCTAGGAGTATTGCAGCATTTCTTGTGAACAATAAAACGACATGTGACCAGATTGTCGAAGTATCCACCAGAACCATAAAGTACTTGAATGGTCCGCATTCTAGACGGATAGGTCCACAGACATCTCTTTGTATCTTTTGTAAGAATGGAATGTTTTGTTTTGTATCTTTAGCATAGGAAGGTCTCGATCCTGTTTTTTTTGCTAAAGAGCAGGCTTTGCAAAACGAGTGATGTGCCTTTGAAATAGTCAATGAGGCATAATGTGAGGGAGGTAGTGCATCTGGTACTTCAGAAGGCAATGACTGCATTTGGGCAATACTAGAACCGACACCTTACAGTGTGGCGGATTTTTCTCCCATTTTTCACTCGAAAGAAGGGAAGTCCGTGTGAGTTCTTGAAAAATACGGATCATTATGTCACGACCTCGGTGCCATAGGTGGTCATGCAAAAGCCTGTATGAGTCAGTGTCCCACATTTCATTGTTGGTGACAATATAGGATTCAATGATCCGAATCGTGAGGTACAGTCCACTAGATTGACTCATAAGTTTCTCTAAGATGTGTTTCCTTTCACAGTCATTAGATGTAATATCAAGGTATTCAGTTCCATTCTCACAGTGTGTTTTTACTGGATAATCGTTGGCATAAATAGCTTTGAAACATTAACAAGAAGGTTCGATTAGCTCTTTGTTCATATAGAGCGTCTGTGACTTGAAATGTTGCGCCATTAGGCAAAAAAAATTTGGCAGTTCCTCGCCATTTTATTAGTTGTGATAATCCAATCATCGTAGTCACAGAGGAATTATAGGCTATTGGTTCAATGAATAATTGCCTATTTCTTAATATTGTGTGGGTAGTCCCACTATCATCTAAGCACTCAAGTTCTCCTCCATTTATTCCTACAAATAAATGGGAGGTATTTAGAAAATATAACTCATATTCTTCAGAGTATTTCTATTTGCGTAGAATGGTATTCTTTTCATTCTAATAATTTTTCTCTAGATGTATTGCTTTACATCTTTATAGTGCTATGTCGAACCATGTAAATATGTGTAGTAAATAAATTTGAATAAATTCAGTGCTTCAGAATAAAATTCAAAATTTATTAATAAGCCAACGATAATCAAATCAAGGTCTTGTTCAGAAATCTTATTCATCAATCCATGATTGAAAATAAACTTTAAGACCAAACAATAGTCTAATTAAAAATGAGGCATTATGCCTTCACAACTGTCTTTGGAAAATAAAATGAATAAAGCAGATCAGTCAAGATTGAGAGCATCCATTGACTTAGCAAGTTCCTCTTTGCCATTGGAGTCTGCAACTGTAAGGTTGACGTCTAGGTCATGACCTCCTTCTTCCATATAGTGAGCCACTTGTTCTGTAGACTCTCTATACCTCTTGTAATTGGCTGCTACTCTGTTGTTTGCTTGGCAGTTCTTGTACCAATGCCCAATGAATCCACATCTATAGCATGGTTCATTGTCAACTCTTTCCTTTGCATCTTGTTTCCATGATCCCCAT